>JAODAL010026426.1:0-56819 GCA_025379985.1 Phyllomedusa bahiana | reverse complement strand
CTTTTCTTCCCCCTTCACTGTTCTGCTTGCTCCCAAAGGTTCCCCCCCCCCTCCCCCCTCTTGTCCACATGTCATTGTGTCCTTTTGAGTCTTTTTGTAAGTATGTTTACATACCACAGGCTTGCATTCAGTCTAGATATCCTTCTATAAACTCTCTCTCACAGCTGGGAGGTTTTGTTACAATTGAATCCGTTTTCTCGAATCATGCTGGCTCTCCATGCTATGTTACAGGCAGGAGATTTAGGCATCGAAGACCCAATTCTGTGTTTTCTGATTGTAGAAGCCCTGCGGTATTATTGTGTTTCTTCTTTCTGTGCGAGTGAAATTGCTGTCGGTCCCTTACTTTGAGTAAGAGAGGCATGCCTAATGTCCTCTATGTTTGCATTAGGCTTGACGCAAAATTGTGCTGTTTTCTGATTGTAGAAGCAGGTGCAGTGCCTCTGTGCTTTTGCTGGCTGTGCAGAGGGAAATTGTGCCGCTCCCTTGCTTTGAGTGAGAGAGGGGGGCAGACAGAATGTAAATTAGTAGAGCCGTCAGCCAATGAAATGAAAGGAGGAGGGTTCCAACCGACACTGGGGAACTGTGTTTACAGAAACAGAAGATAAGGAAGACTGTGAAAATAAGACAGCTTTGCTAATGACATCCAATTGCAAAGTTGCTTGTATTCACTGTCCCCTTATTCTGAAGACCATTAAATGAAATGATTCAACCCATTTAAGGGGTGGACAACATTACTACCTACTTTCTTAATGGGGGCACACATTACAGAGGTAAGAATTGATATAGAAGTGCTGATAAATTGAGAAATATAAGATGTTTGTGCGTTAAATTCTGCAGGGACAAGTTGTGGCCGGGAGAAGTCATGGTGGTGGTCTGGAGCGGATGGAGAAAAAAGAGGAAAAAGATCGATTGAGAGAATGACTCTTTTGAGTCCCTGGATGTCAGGGGTTATTTCTCTTCTGTGTTAGATCAGTACTGTATTCACTGTTATGTGGTGGTGACCTGAGCTGGTGTCTGACCTCTATGTGGTCTCTATATGGTGGTGTTGTAGGTTATACCTGAGCTGGTGTCTGACCTCTATGTGAAAAAACTTTGAGACTCTCGGTTCACATATCATGATCAGAACATGTTTAAGCTGCCCACGACTTTCAACGTGGTCTCAAATCAGGCAGTCCTATCCTATCTTTACCTCTCAATCGAGCCAAAGATAGGATAGGACTGCCGATTTGAGACCACGTTTTAAAGTCGTGGGCAGCTTAAACTTGTTCTGATCATGATATGTGAAACCGAGAGTCTCAAAGTTTTTTCATGTATGATAGATAGATAAATGCTTCTTTAGGGATTTCGACGTAGTGTATTGCCCTTTTTGCAGAAAAGTGCCGCTGGTGGCGGTCTGTGTGTGGGACATGTATAATTACATGTGTGCCGCAGCCCTGCCAGTGGCACCCAGGTTTGCATACGTTTTTTTAGAAATGTTTTTGTGTGCAGAAACATAGTTATTTCTTGGTGTACATTGATTTTAACCTTATGGAAAAGGGAAGGGGTGCTTCCCTTTGGGTTTCTGTCCCCGCCCACTCTACAGGCTGTCATAAGAAGGGGAGCTTTGCAGGTTGGGTGTTTTTTATTTTTTCTCTCTGAATAATGGAGGTCGGTTGACCCAGTGAGAGGCCCGATTGGCTCGATTGAGAGGTAAAGATAGGATAGGACTGCCCGATTTGAGACCACGTTGAAGTCGGGGGGCAGCTTAAACATGTTCTGATCATGATATGTGAAAGAGAGTCTCAAAAGTTTTTTCATGTATGATAGATAGCATAAATGCTTTTTGGGATTTCGAGTAGTGTATTGCCCTTTTTGCAGAAATGTGCAGGGGGGGCGGTTGTTGTTCATGTATAATTACTGTGTGCCCAGCCCTGCCAGTGGCACCGGGTTTTGATACTTTTTTCAAAAAGTTTTTGTGTGCAGAAAAACATTGTTTTATTGGTGTAATTGATTTTCCTTAGGGAAAAGGGAAGGGGTCCTTCCATTTTGGGTTTCTGCCCCCGCCCACTCTACAGGCTGTCATAAGAAGGGCCCCCTTTGCAGGTTGGGGTTTTTTTTTTTTTCTTGAATAATGGAGGCGGTGACCCAGTGGGGGCCCGGGTTGGCTCTTTTTGAGGGGGAAAAGATGGATAGGCTGCCCGATTTGAGACCACGTTGAGTCGTGGGCTGCTTAACATGTTCTGATCAGATATTGAACCGAGAGTCCAAAGTTTTTTCATGTATGATAGATAGCAAAAATGCTTCTTTGGGGGATTTGACTTTGTGTTTTGCCCTTTTTCAGAAATGTGTTTGGGGGGGTGGCGGTCTGTGTGTGTCTGTAAAATTTTAATGTGTGCCGAGCCCTGCGTGGACCCGGGTTTGCTACTTTTTTTCAAAAAATGTTTTTGTGGCAGAAACATTTTATACTTGGGTCATTGATTTTAACCTTTTGGGAAAAGGGAAAGGGGTTGCTTCCATTTTGGGTTTCTGTCCCGCCCACTCTCACAGGCTGTTTTGAAGGGCAGTTTTGGGGTTTGGGGGTTTTTTTTATTTTTTCTTTGAAAAAATGGAGGTCGGTGACCCAGTGAGAGGCCTGATTGGCCGATTGAGAGGTAAAGTAGGTTGGATGCCCGTTTTTGAGACCACGTTTGAAAGTCTGGGCAGTTTTTAAAATGTTTGATCTTGATATGTAAAACCGAGGTCTCAAATTTTTTTCATGTTGATAGTAGATAATTGCTTCTTCAGGGTTTCGAGTGTTATTGCCTTTTTGCAAAAAAATGTCCCGCTGGTGGGGTTTGGGTGTGTGTACATGTATAATTAATGTGTGCCGCCCCCTGCCAGTGGACCCGGGTTTGCATACTTTTTTTAGAATTTTTTGTGTGAGAAACATCGTTATACTTGGTGTACATTGATTTTACCCTTAGGGAAAAAGGAGGGGTGCTTCCATTTTGGGTTTTGCCCCCGCCCACTCTCAAGGCTGTATAAAAAGGGGCGCTTTGCAGGTTGGGTGTTTTTTTATTTTTTCTCTCTGAATAATGGAGGTGGTGCCCCAGTGAGAGGCCTGATTGGTCGATTGAGGGGTAAGATAGGAAGGACTGCCCGATTTGAGACACTTTTAAAAAGTCTGGGCAGTTAAACATGTTCTGTCTTGTAGTAAACGAGATTTCAAAGTTTTTTATGTTGTAGATAGAAAAATGCTTCTTTGGGATTTGACTGTTATTCCCCTTTTTGCAGAAATGTGCGCTGGTGGGGTTTGTGTGTGTAAGTATAATTACTGGTTCCCGCACCCCTGCCAGTGGCCCCCAATTTTTGCTAGTTTTTTCAAAAATGTTTTTGTGTGCAGAAAATTTTTTATTTGGGTACATTGATTTTTCCTATAGGGAAAAAGGAAGGGGTGTTTTTTTGGGTTTCTGTCCCCCCCCCCACTCTCACGGCTGTCAAAAGAAGGGGCAGCTTTGCAGGTTTTGGGTTTTTTTTTTATTTTTTCTCTCTGTAATGGAGGTCGGTGACCGTGAGGGCCCTGTTGGGTCGATTGAGAGGTAAAGATAGGTAGGACTCCCCGTTTGAGACCACTTTGAAAGTGTGGGCAGCTTAAAAATGTTCTTTTTATGTATGTAAAACCAAAAGAGTCTCAAAGTTTTTCTTATGATAGATGATATAAATGCTTTTTGGGGTTTCGAGTAGTGTATTGCCTCTATGTGGTCCTATTGGGGTGTTGTAGGTTTTACCTGGATGTGTTAAAACCTCTATGTGGCTTATATGGCAGTGTTGTAGGTTTTCCCGAGTGGGTCTAAACCCAGGGGGGGAGACGGGTAGGCAGAGATAGGCGTGCCTAGGGGCCTCCCTTCCCCTACCCCAAAGGGCGGGCAGGGCCCCCCGGACGCGGGACCCCGGCCGCTGCCGTGGGCCTCTAAAGGGCCCCGGCCCGCCTTTTTGACCCTTCGCGGAGCGGAGTGAGGCCCCCTGCCCTCGAAGTGTGGACCCGTCCCCGGAGGATGTGGACCTCCGGTAAGCCGCGGGCCCAAACCCACTGCGGGGCCGCCGGGTCCTCACAGCGTGGGACCCCGCCGGGCCGTGCGGCTCACCCCGGGGCAGCGTCGAAAATGTGTGATGTCATGCGGCTGCCTCCTGGGGCACAGCCCGTGGGCCCGTGCGGAGAGGAGCTGCGGAGGAGGGGGGGGCGGGCTGAGGGGGGACTAAAGGAAGCGCGACCGGGGAAGCGGGTAGTTTAATGTTGTTTTTTTAAAAGTGCCTGCTGTGGCCCTATAATCCCTCCCTTTTTGGCCCCCTATTACTCCCTGTTGCCCTTTTTATGCCTGTTGGGGCCCCCCTATATACTGCTGTGGCCCCTATAATGTGCCGTGTGGCCCCTATAATGCCTCCCCTGTGTGGCCCCTTAACCCCCCTGGGCCCTATAATACCTGCCTGGGGGCCCCCTATATACTGCCTGTGGCCCCCTTAATCCTCCCGTGGCCCCCTTAATGCCTGCCTGTGGCCCCTTTAATTCCTCCCCTGTGGCCCCCTTATACTGCTGTGTGGCCCTTAATCCCTGCCTTTTGTGCCCCTTATATGCTGTGGCCCTATAATGCCTCCCTGTGGCCCCCTATATATGTTGTGGCCCCTATATGCCTGCCTGGGGCCCCCCTAAAAGCTCCCTGTGGCCCCCTATATTGCCTGTGGCCCCCTATAATGCCTCCCTGTGGGGCCCCTAAAACCCTGCCTTTGCTTTTGTGCCCCCTATTTATGCGTGGCCCCTATAATGTGCTTGGCCCCTATTTCTGCTGGGGGCCCCCTATAATGCCTGCCTGTGGCCCTATTGCCTGCTGTGGCCCCTTAACTGTGTGGCCCTATAATCCTTCCCGTGGTGAATTCTCCCGGGGCTTTTAAAATGCCTCCTGGGGCCCCCCTTAATGCTCCTGTGGCCCCCTAAAATGCCTGCCTGTGTCCCCCCCTTTTTACGCCTGTGGCCCCTATAATCCCTGCCTGTGGCCCCTATATTGCCTCCCTGTGTGCCCTTTTTTACTGCCTGTGGCCCTAAAATTGCTGCCTGTGGCCCCTTCCCCCTTCTGTGGCCCCTTTGCCGCCTGGTCCCCCTTTTATACTCCCTGTGGCCCCTTCCCTCCCTGTGGCCCTATACCCCCTGCTGTGGCCCTTTAATACCTCCCTGGGGCCCCTATAATACCTGCCTGTGTCCCCCCTATTATGCCAGGGGCCCCCTATAATTTGCTCCCTGTGGCCCTAAAAGCCTGCCTGGTCCCCCCTATGTATGCCTTGGCCCCCATTGCCTGCCTGTGGCCCCATATGCCTGCCTGTGTGCCCCTTTAAACCTCCCCGAGTCCCTATAGTTAAACCCTGCCTGAGTGCCTCAATATTTATATCCACCTTTTAAAGGGGGGGACATATCTTATACCTGCCTGACTGAGGGGGAAATTATAACATTCTGCTGACTGAGAGGGCATATTTATTACCTGTTAACTGAGGGACTTTTTTTACCTTAATTAAGGAGTTACTGGAAATGTGAGGTTTTAAGATATTCGTTCCAAATCTGCGGGGGGAGCCCTGAGCGGGGCAATCAGATGAAGGTGTGAAAGGGGAGAAGAAAAAAGGGAAGGTGAACGAAGGTGATCGAAATGATGTCTCCGGTGAGTTTATAAATGTAATGCAGTGTAATCCCTAATTTCTGCGGCGTTCATACAATGTATCTACCCTTTATGGTCACTGTATGGTGGGTGGTATTTGTTTTAGAGCCTGTGTACAGCTGGAGTCACATGTGGGGGGTCGGTTCGGGCGGGTCTGGCAAAGGGTTTTTGATTTAAAATAGTATGTTTGGGTCTTGGTTTTGTAGGAGTGTTTGTCTGGTGATTTGCTCCTGTATCGGTGGGGTTTTTAGTCTGTTATTTAGGGGTATTGCCTTCATTGGAGGGGATCGATTTTGAAAAAGCAATTTTTCACGTGATTTTCATTGTGCAGAATCTGGGGATGGACAGGGTCTATGGGAATGTGAGAAAATTAGGACAGGACCTGGGGCAGGGGGAGAGGAATTAGTGTGTGTGTGGGGGGGGGGGGGGGGGTTTTTGGGCGGGGGGGGGGCCCCACCAATTGGTTTGTACTGTTGGGGCCCCAAAAATGCCTTGCCCCGGGCCCTGGTCTGCCATTGTGGTTCTGATGGCGGTGTTGTATGTTATAATTTTGGGGTATCGAAAAATTGTATATTTATGGACTGTGATGGTTGTGTTGGGTTTGGGGGGGCCCCGGAGCACTTTTTTCCCCAGGGGACACAAAATTTGCTTTTAAGATGGCCCCCAAACCCGTGTATTTCATGTCTTAAGACAACTTACTGGACACAAACTCTTTACATCTCAATGATGTTAGCACAACCTCACATATTTGATTTGTTGTTTCGTCAAACAAAAAGCCACCTTCAAACACTCAACCTCAAGGCACAAGGAACAAACAGTGAAAGCATAATAAAGGGATTAAACAATTTATGCAGTATATTAGGGGGCATTTTTGGGGACCCCAAAATTTATATTGGGAGCCTTGTTATAAAAGTAGAAAACCCTCGTTCAGGTAAAAAAACTTTTGGTTTAAAAAAGGGGAAAACACGGGGTTTGTCGGTTTTTTCTTGGCACGCAGACCACGTGTTGAAAAACAGTTACAAAAAAAGGTCTGCCCTGACACTTGTTTTGCCTCCCCACCCCCCTTAAATTTTGTCTGCCGTTGTGTAGCATTAAACATAAATTTCCCCGGGGGCATTTTTTTCTAGGGAAGTGGTCTTTCAGTGTGTGTTTACCCAAAGGAAACCCAATTTTTTGGGTCTTTTGTGACTCTTCCATTTTCCCTCTGTATCTTTTTTAAAAACCTGCTGAGACACTCTGGACCCCTTTTAAGTTCGTGGCCACTTCCATCTGAGAGCATTCTGCTTGAAGCCTCGCAATAGCGAGGGTATGTGATCTTTTTGTACTGTAAGGTGTTGTTTTGGGTTTTCTGTTTCAAAATGTGAACCTTGATGGGGGGGAACGATTAAATCCCAATTAAAAACGGGATCCCCAAAAAATTATTGAATCAAAAAACCTGTTGTGAATTTTGCCATTAAGTTTTTGTTAGAGGATCGGAAAGTTGTGAAAAAAAGTACTGAATCTTGAACAGTTAAACAGTGCTTTTAAAAAAGTTAAGAGATTGTCTTGTTTAGTTCTTTTAAATAAATGTTCAAAACATTTTATTTTTCATCCTGAAATTTCAACCAAAAAACCAAATTTCTCTTTTTGGAGTTGTTTTATTTTTTTTTGTTTAAATTTTGTAAGTGTTTGGGAAAATAAAATTTTGGGGAAAATACTTTAAAAACAAAAAACTTATGACTGGGAAATATTTTAAATTAAAATTTCTAAATACTAATTCTAAAAGTATTTTCCAAAAAAAATAAAATTTTCTTGAAAAATGGAAACAAAAAATTAAATTAAAAAAAAAAAATTGGGTCAGAGGTCCTTTAGCCCAAATAGGATTTTGGATCTACCCTGGGGAATTTTCAGTGGCCAGGATTCTTGTGTCCCACCCTATTTGAAATGTCTGTCAATGGAAAGGGGGTCTTCAGTAAAGAGAAAAAAAAAAGGTTTTCCTTTTTAGTTTACCCCAAATTAAAGGGCAGGCATTTTGGGGGGTTTTTTTTTAGTTTCAGTAACTCCTTTTGCTTCACATTAATTGCAGTTAAAACCCATCATGTCCCCCATATTTAAAACCCCCGGGGGGCCCATATAGGGGGGGGTAATATGTGAGGGGCCCCATTGGGGGGGGTAATAATTTAAAAGGCCTTAATTTTTTAGATACCTAATTTTTTACCTCCCTGCTCTAAAAATATCAAATTTATTCTTAATTTTTAGGCACAAAGGGGGTTTAAAGTGAAGGACATGATGGGGTTTAAAGCTTTTTTTATGAGGCCCCATGGGGGTTTTTAAGCTGTAATTTCACATGACCAGACTTTTTTTCTGCAATGGTTGGGTTTCCCCCCTGGTTTTTTTTACTCGAGGCAATTTCGTTTTTTCCCTTTTTTGTGGTAAAAATTTGGGGCCCCGGTTTATCCGGGTCGGCCTTAACTCGAGTTTTGGTTTTTTTAAGGGTTTTTAAATTTTCCCGGGTTTTGGGTTTCTCCCCGGGGATTTGGTTAAAACAAATTTTTAAGGTTCACCCCAAGGGCGGGAAATTGCGTTTTTCTGGGAACCCCCGGGGGGGTGGAAATTTTTCCCCCCTAAAAACATTTTTTGGGGGGACCCCCCCCCCCCACCCGGGGGCCAAAACCCAAAGGGGAAAAACCGGGGCCGGTGGAATTTACGGGTGGACTCCGGGGGCTTTTGGTTTTTCCCCCCGTTTTTTTTTAAGGCGGGAAAATTTTAAAGGGGGGGGGGTTATTTAAATTACACATTTGTTTTGGGAAATTTTGAAAATTAAATTAAAAAAAACTTAAAATCTTCCTAAAAATATTTTTTAATTTCAAAACAAATTTCTAATAAAAAAAGTATTTTGATTTTCAAAATTTAAAAAACCTTTACAAGTATTTTAAAAACTATTTTTTAAATTTTTGTATTTTTTTAAAAATCCCGAACTGATTATGATTCTTAGGATGGTTTTAAAACCCCGGTGTATCATTTTCAAGTGGGGGGAGGTGGTTTTTTCAGAAACCCCCCCAAATGGGCATTATTTGGAAAAGGCAAAAAAACGAAAGTTACTTTGGTTTAACCTAATTCATATATCAAGGTTGCCGGCCGTGGTGAAAAAGGAAAACCCTTTAAAAGGGATTTTCCGATTTAGTTTAAAGATTTTTAAAAAACTCTTAAAAAGTTTTTTTTTTGGGAAAAATAAAGTTTTTCCCTTCCTTTTATTTGTTTCTTTTTTTTTGCCCCCTTTTTTATTATATAAGGGTCCAAATTTTGAAATGAAACCGCCCCTCTTGTGGGAATGTCAGTTTTTTTTCAAGCTCTATTTTCTGAAAATTCCCCGCGGGATTGCAATCTAGGATTTTCCCCCGGGTTTTCACTGTTAGTGTCCATGTGCTGAAATTTGTGTAATTCCCCAGCCTGTAATTGCTGTCCCTAATAAAATTTTAGTACTAGTATAAACCAAAAAAATTTGAATATCACTGAAAAAAAAAAATTGGGGATTGATAATTTAAGTCAAAAAGAGAAACCCCTTTATTTTATAGGGCTCATTTTCAGTTTAATTTCAAGGTTTAATATAATACATTTGTGGCCCTATAAAAAAAATAAAAGATAGTCCTGGGGGAAAAACCCCCCTTTAAAATCCCTTTAAAGGGCCCACTTTAGGGGGTTGGCTGGTGTGGGTCGTTGTCGCAGCGAAAGCTTCAGACTCGCTTTCAGACATTTGGAGTTTTTTGGGTCCGGGGGGCCGCACTGGCCCCCTGACTTTTCGGGGCTGTACTACACAGCCCCAAAACCCAAAATCATTCCCGCGGCTCCCGGCCGTGGGAAAAAAATTTAAAATCCCTGGCTTTAACCCCTTTGCGGGGGTGCTTAAAAGCAGCACAATCAAAGAGTTTTTCCCCGCTCTGTCGGGGGGATCGGAACACCCGGGGGACCCGCAGAGCCCGGGGGGGAAAGGGCTGCACAGTCAGCCCCGGGGCCTAGAGTGGCCCCCGAGCTGGGTTGGGGTATGAAACCAGTGCCCGGACCAATGGGTGCTGTCCGATCAAATTTCCCGTGTCAAAGTGACACAGATTTTAAAATTTTTTTCCATATTGAAAATGTAATATTAATAAGTGGTTAAAAAAAAAAAAAAAATTTTAAAACAGTTTCCTTAGGGGGGATTTTAAAAAAAAAGTTTGAAAAAAAAAAAGAAAAAAATGTAAACAAAATGAATAAAAATAAATTTAAAAAAATTTAAAAATTTAAAAAAAAATAATTGGGGGGATATATTTTCAACACAAAAAACCCAAAAATATTAGGGATTTCCCCCGACCATTTAAAAACCCGTAGAATTAATCTAAAAAGTTATTTTTGTGTGAAAAAGTGGGAAAGGCGTAAAAAAAATATAAAAAAAACAGCATTTCTTTTTAAAAAAAAAATAAAAATAAAATCTGCAATTATTTATAAGCGAATTTAAGTATTATTTATTCCCCCATAAAGTGCAACTTGTCTCGGATAAAACAAGGCCTCATACAACTGCGTCATTGAAAAAATCAAAAAGTTACAACTGTTGAAACGCAAAGAGTCAAAAACAAAAAAAATGTTCTGGTCATTAAGTTCTTTTCAGGTGTTCGGCTTA
Source organism: Phyllomedusa bahiana (assembly GCA_025379985.1). NCBI lineage: Eukaryota > Metazoa > Chordata > Amphibia > Anura > Hylidae > Phyllomedusa > Phyllomedusa bahiana. The sequence goes on along the minus strand of JAODAL010026426.1, from coordinate 46,529 downwards.
AGGGGTTAATTTTCAATGATATTCTAATTTTATGAGATGAACTAGTAGTTAGGACTCACGAGTCACTGTGTAAACTGTGCAGAGCTGCAGTCATCATTTTCATTATAGCAGTACACAACCCTCCAGCTCTGAACTGCTGTCCACTGCTTCTATTACTGTTACTAAGTTATGTTAGCAAGACTCAAAGATAAACAAACAGTTATCCCCCATCCCTGTAATTGCTCTAACTTAATTACTTCTATTCACTTGCAAACAACAAGCTGGAAAGAGTGAATGCAGCCAGTTCATTCTCTTCTCAGGTCATACACACTACAGGGGAGTATTTCCGTGCTGAGCCTGGCTTCAACGCACACCCACTGAGTGAGAAGACAAGGCTCTCTCTCGTTCTGCACAGCAGGACAGATAATTCATTTTTTAATACGTATGAATTCAAAAGTTTAATATAATACAGTTGTGTAAATAAATACAGTTGTGTAATAAAAAGATAAAAAAAAGTCCCAGAGAACCCCTTTAAAGGTTCACAGTCACAGCCAGCTTTCACTCTGGTCTTGTCAGGCTGTGGGTGGTTCTATATCAGTGATTAGCATATTTAGCTTCCCCTTTTAAACTAGCTAAGACATTACAAAGAGTAGCGCAGGAGAGCTAATCTTCAGTAAACTGGATACAAATTCTCTGAGGAGTGAAAACAATTGCTTATCTGTAAAGAAAAGCTAATCTTGTTAAAGATAATTAGTCTTCTTCAAGCTGGCTCCCCAGACAATCGTGACATCACAGCCTGCTCTCTGCTCTAATCAGATAACAGAGATATGGATGGTTAAACATAGAAACGTGTGCACTCAGAGCAGATAAAATCTTTTTTACCTCCTGACTTAAAGGGGTTGTCTCGCTACAAAGAATAGCTTTCAAATTGTAGGGAACACAAAATAAAGACATTTTCCAAATATATTGCATTGTTCCTCTGTTTTCCCTAAAAAGGGTACAAGTGAAATTTTTACCTCTTTGGCTATTTCAGTTCCCTCAGTAACTGACCTGTAAACAAATCTCCCAGGGCTGTTTGTTCAATGAGATAACAGAGAGTGAGTCATCACACAGGTCAGTGTCAGTCAGTGTCCTGTGCTGCCAGACAGTAAAAAGCTTGATTTATCTCAAGTAAACAGCTCTGTAATTAGGGCTTTTGTTTTGGGGAAACAGATAAGAAGTCTTCCAGTAGTTTGAAAAGCTATCTAATCTAATTAGCATCTGAAAGCACACGTGCTGTACAAGCATGGAGTTTATGCAAATTAGTATGAACCGGGAAGTGACAGAGAATTTCTTTCATGCATTCTTTGAAACCCTGTGGGGAGACAACTCCTTTAAGTAAAATCATCAGACAAATGCATTTAGAAAATGTCTTCAATTACCTGTACCTACATGTTGAAAGCTGATCTTTGTAGTGAGAAAACCCATTTAAAAGGTGAAAAAAAAATATTTTTTTGTTTGTCCACATTGGGGAACCCTGCATACATACTACCTGTATGAGGCATCATATTCTTTTCTGGAAGCAACACTTCCATTGCTCTGATTGTAATAAATCTACCGCATCGCGCTTGTATGTTAGTTGCATACCACTGTTGGAGATGTGATAATCTAAGGAGATTACACAAAACCAATGAAGTGTGCTTTGTAGGACTGAAGCAGTGGAGCTCTCCCGTATGTCGCTGGCTTCTCGGCCTAGCACAGTGTTTGTCTGACATCACCTTGCTCCTGATGAATAGAGTGTGATGTTTTTATAAGACTCTGTTGATATCTGGCCAGGACCACCCCAGACATGTCCACCCTTCATGTACTGCTTCCAACCTAGCTAAATAAATAGCGGAAATATGAAACAGATCCGCTGCATTTGGTGTTTTTTGTGCCTCTTTGATTTTTTTCTGTAGACTCAGCAACACAAGATGTCTGCTCCCTCAAGTAAATCACAGTCATAGTGTGAGGTCCCTGCTCAGGACTATGGTTGTAAGAACAGATAAGAAAAATGCAGGCAGACAGTCTCAGGATCTTCCAGGTTTTTGGTAAGAGCAATCCAAGTGTAATTCTAACTTTGAACATTATTTTCTTTTAGGTGTTTATCGCAGGATAATACGTCGTAGAAATAGAAAAGGACAAATCCAGGTCCTGAATGTGTTTATGGAGTTATTATAGTGTCTTCTAGATCTCAAGCTTTCAGGATGCTGGATTTGTCTTTTTCTATTACTGAATTATTATATGGAGAATATTCCCATGCATCCTTTTAAAGGGAATGTGTCATCAAAAATGACTTATTGTTTAACTCACATTTTTATGTTCAACACATTTTTAAAGAATTTTTGATTATATATTTTTTTATTTTCCATATCACTTTAAATACTTTTTAATAATTTTTTTGCCCGGCAGTTTTCATTTTGGCCCCCAATAAGCCTAAAATAGTCGGGACACTTCCTTTTTTCTGTACAGAAAGTTTCTCAGTAGTTGTCGTTATCAGCAAAAGAGGGTAAAAAAATTAAAAAGGACACCATTTGTGAAAGATAAAACAGAATCCACCAGTCAAAAGGAGATAGTCACAGGTAAACCCTTTAAAACCCCCGGCACACTGATTTTTCCCAAAGGGTCAAAAAGAGTTTTTTTTTTAGAAAAACTCCCCTTTTGAAGTAAAGGGGGACGGGGGTCAGCCCTTTAAGTCTCCTATGTGCATAAAGGGTTGCGGTAAAGCTCTCTCTGACTGCTGTTAAAAGCAATGAAAAAAAAAGGCCCAAGGGGCCCAAAAGTGAAAAACCGAAAAGACAAAGAATTTTAAAAAATATTAAATTTGATATGAAAAATTTTTAAAAAATTTCCAAAAAAACGTGTTAAAAAATAAAACTGAAACTTGAACAATGGTTTTTTTGAAAAACACTTTTCCCTTTAAAGTACAGGTAAAGCTGGAATACCTTTTCCCCCCCAAAAACCCCATTTTAAGGGGTTTTAATTTTTTAAAAGTTGGAGGGAAAATTTTTCGATGTGTTTCTGACATGGATTAGTTTCATTGCAATGGATTTAAACCCCGGGAATTTGCCCCTCCTTTGTTGGTGGGATCTGATGAAAAAGGGGAAAAGTTCATTTTTTTTTTAATCCCAAAGGGTTTAAAAAATTTTCCCCAAGGTAGGGGGGAAAAAATCTTGCTGTGAAAAAACTGAAAAGGGGGACGGGGCCATTCAAATAAATGGCTGTCAGTTTCATGGGGATTTGTACGGGAAATCAGAAATTGGAAAAGGCTTTTAAAAAACCCTACTTAAAATCCATTGTGTAAATTTTTACTCAAAGTCGTAATCAGAGGTCTTTTTTTCATTAACAGAGCTCCAAATGGATTTTAAAATTTTTGTTTGTTTTTGCCCCCAAATTGGGGAGCTTTGAGTTTTTTATGAGACAAATTATTACTGATTTAAAAGAAAATTGTCGGGGAAAAAAAAAACCCAAAAAATTTTTAGTGGGAAAAGGTTTGGGATTCTGAAATAGAAAAAATTTAACCTTCTCCTTTTCCCAGCCCCTGAGCTTCCTGCCCCTTTGCGTCTGTTAATTCTTTTCATTTAAAAGGTCTCAGCAAAGTTTTCCCTTGCATTTTTTGACGGCAAAGGGGTGACCAATCGTGACATTATCGGCAGGCGCCCCAGGACTGAAGCTCAACGCTTCCTGGCCCACTACATTTTTTTTTTTTTTACAACCGGACCCTTTTAATGGTATCTTTATAAGACTTTGTACATGAAAACCCATATTATTATGATGAGGGCACTCATGTATTGTACTTGTTTATGGTTAACCTTTCTCTTTTTGCACAGTCTGGATGGAAATTTCTTCCGATTTTTGAAAAATACTTTTTGCCAAATTGCAGGGGTTTTTGTAACCTTTTTTCAAAGTGGTTGCTTATTGCCCAAAAACCCCCCCTTTTTCCACAACCCACTATCGAAAAATCATTTTTAGTATGGGCCCTTTGGGGACACAACTTATTGGTCTGGGCCCAAATTTGTCCCCTTGAAACCGTACCCCTTGTCTGATATAACCTCTTTTAAGGAACACCTATGGACTAGCAACCAATGTTGTTCCCAAACCCCAAAGGGGAGGCCTCATAGGGCCCCCCTTGTTTTTTTTTAAAGCCCGCGTCCCATCACAAATTGGGTTTGTTCTTTCTGAATGGGATTATGTAATATATTTTTTATTATATATAATATATATATATTTTATATATTATATATATATATATATATATTTTATTTTTATAATATATATTATGTGTGTGTGTGGGGTTTTTTTGTGGTGTGTGTGTAAAATCACCTGTCTATCATTCCCAAGATACTCTGTTTTGTACATCTTTCCTGATTATATGAATACTCGGAAAATGTGATAGATACATGTTTATCCCCTATAAGTTTTGTATTGCTTATACTTTTATTGAAAAATTTAATAGATACATGTTTGTTTTTTTTTAAAAAAAAAGGCCCTTTCTGTAGGGTTCTGTAAATTAAAAGAACCCAATGTACACCCACCCCTAAAAGCAGTACAAAGAGGGAAAACCCAGGCCAATGTACAACTTCTGACAAAGCCTGCCTTCTTTATGACAAAAATCTCAGCAAACTGTACCATGGCCCCACTGAAAGAGCACTAGCACTATCCATAACATTTTTAAAACCCTTGGGGGACTGCCCAAGTTATTCAGTTTTCTTTTACTCTTAGTTTTTTGTTGGGGGACCTAGGGGCCCCTTTGCTGAAAGAAAAGATTTTAAGGCCCTTTGGGTGTTTCCCAAAAATCATTTTTAGGAAACCCCCCTTTTAAAATAACCCCGAAATAAGAAAAAGTTGTTTTGCTTTTATTTGTGATTTTGTCGGCCCCTTAACTTTTCGGGGGGCCCCTTTTGCCAGTTTCCCCAAGTTTTCTTTATTGGGATGTTTCCCCCCTCTCTTGTAACTATATGTCTGTAGTAAATATTTAGGCCTTAGTACAAAGACATGGCTTCATTTAGAGGGGCTTTTTTGCCACAAAATAAAGGCATTTTGGGTTGTATATGCCATTAACGTTATTAAATTTTCTGCTTTTTTGTATAAAGGGTATATTTAAAAAGCATCTGGATCTTGAAAGGTCTTAAGATGAAGTAAATACAAACCTCAGGGGGGTTTAACAACAGGATACAAGGTTTTTTACTGCTTCCCCTTATTTATTTTTTTAAAAATAAAGCCAAAAAAGGAGGGAAGTTGGGGGTGATAAAAATAAGTACCACCCCCCCCAAAAAAAAAAGCTTTTGGAAAAGCCAAAATAGGGGAAAAACCTTTTAATTAAAAAAAAAAAAAAAAAAACTTTTCTGTCTGGAAAATTTTTCCATTTTTTCAAAAGATTCTAGATTATTTTTTCCCCCTAAATTTAAAAACATTGCTTTTAGTTTATTAAAGGGTTTTTGGGATTCGTTTATTTCCTGCCCCTCTTATATTCCGCCTCAGTATTTTTAATGAGTTTAAAGGTTTAGGGGCTTTTGGGTTTTGGGCCCTTGGAACTCCCTTTGGGTTTTTTTTTTCCCGCTGTAAATTTTCCTATGTGCTTAAGACTTGTTGTCTGTTGTCTGCAGAAACCGCCAAAGAAAATTTCGGGCCCATACAGCTAAAGCCCCTGCCCCCCCCCCCCTGTTTATCCAAAACATTTCCAACTCTCCCGTTTTTTTTGGGGGGGGGGGTCCCCCTTTTTTGGGGGCCCCCAGCCCCCCCCGGGGGGGGTTTGGGAAATTTTCAACCCCCGAAGGCGGCGGGGGTCCTTTAAATGGCCGCGGGCGGGAAAAGTAGCGCTGGTGCGCTACTCTGGCGCCTCGGTTCCGTTCCCACGGGGGGGGTTTTGCGGGGCAGGGCCCCGCCCCCGCCCGGGTCTCGTGGAGGGAGGAGGCAGGAGGGAGCGCCCCCTCCTCCCTTTCCCCCCCCTGTTGTCGGCGCGTGGTTGCCGTACACACATGTCAGCGCCCAAGGAAGTGACGCCGGTGCTCTCATTCCCTGTGACATGCTGAGGAGATCGCCCGGAGCGGCCGGGGTTTGCAGGAGCCTGGTTGAGGTAAGGGGATTTTATTATTTTTTTTTATTAGTTTTAGGGGGGCACTGTGTGGCTACAATGGGGGGTCTACCGGGCTACAATGGGGGGTCTACTGGCTACAATGGGGGCAATCCATGGCAACAGTGGGGGGCACTACCTGGTAACAATGGGGGGACTACTGGCAACAGAGGGGGGCACACCTGGCTAACAATTGGGGGCACTACTGGCTAAAATGGGGGGCATACCTGGCTCAAGGGGGGGGGCACTCCCTGGCTACAATGGGGGACAAACCTGGCTAAAAAGGGGGGCACTACCTGGCTATAATGGGGGCATATGGCTACAATGTGGGGCCTTCTGGCTACAATGGGGGGCATATTGGTAAAATGGGGGGCATCCCTGGTACTAATGGGGGCACTCCCTGGCCACACGGGGGGCACTCCCTGGCTACAATGGGGGGCACTACCTGGCTATAAGGGGGGCACTACCTGGCTACAAAGGGGGTACACCTGGTTTACAATGGGGGCACTCCCTGGTACAATGGGGGGTTTTACCTGGAACCCAATGGAGGCATCCCGGCTAACAAGGGGGGGCCCTCCCGGTAACGATGGGGGCACTCCCTGGCTAACAATGGGGGCCTACTGGTAAAAATGGGGCACTACTGGTCAATGGGGGCACTACAGGGCTAATGATGGGGGTACCTGGCTAACGATGGGGGGCACTACCTTGCTACGGGGGGCACTCCCGGGTAAACAATGGGGGATCTACCTGGCAACAGAGGGGGCACTCCCTGGAAAGCAATGGGGGGCCTCTCCTGGCCAACAGAGGGGGCATCCTAGCAAACAATGGGGGCATCTCCCGGGGCAAACAAGGGGGGGCACAAACCTGGCAAAAAAAGGGGGCACTACTGGAAAAAAAGGGGGGGCATCTACCTGGCAAACAATGGGGGGCATCACCCGGGCAAACAGAGGGGGGCATCACCGGGCTAAAAATTTGGCTCTACCTGGCTACGGAGGGCATCTATTTGGCTCAAGGAGGCATCTACCTGCCTGTAAGGGGCACTACTGGTTAGGGGGCTACTACTGGCTTAAGGGCATTACCGGCTTTTTCCCCAAAAAGCCGTTGTGGGTAGGTGGGTTTTTTGAAGGGGCGTGCCCATCCCCGGCAAGAGGGGTGTGGCCTGAAAAATTTTCCCACGTATGCGCGCCCGCCACTGTTGTCCCCTGCTTTTTCATTTTCAAAGTTGGAACTATGTTATATCCCCCCCACAAAAATTTTCCCCCCCCCAGAAAACCCTATCCCCCCACCCCAGCAAAAAAATCCCTTTCAGCCCTAATTGCGCCCATTTTACCACATTACAGTGTGAAAAAAAAGAACTGTATTGTGTAGTAAAATAGAAGTGAGTCAATGTCTGTCATTCACATATCAGTCTTTTCCACAATCGTCAGTCAAAACATATCATAGACCCACGGAAAAGTAGCTCCACCCATACCCCCCATTTCCCCAAACTAAAAAGCCCCCCACGTTTCCCTTTGGTCACGCACCTCACAACCTTCTAAATAAAAACACAGAAAAGAAAGTAAAAGTGTAACTCCTATCCAGGGTAAGGTGTTCCCTCACTCTTACAATGAGTTTACACTGACACTGCCCTATCCCGCGCGTTTATCCCCTACAACATCCCTATGAGAAAAATTGAGGTCAGACCCCAGCTGGGTCACATCACATTCAGTAAATCAGCATGATAAGTTAAAAGTAAAATAACCCCCGAAATCAGGGACTCAAAGGAGAGCCCATCTGATGAGTCGTTCTCTTCTTTAATGTTCTTATTCCCTTTTCTTCTGCATCGTTCCACATGCCTGATGACTTTTCCCCGGCCCCAACTATCCTGCGAAATTACACACAAATATCTTAGAATCCTCATTTTTCCAGCATCTCTTTACCTATTCCCACTTCTGTACAAACTTCCCAGTGGTGGGAGAGCGGGTACAAGCCATAACTTAGAGGCCTAGTAGGCTGGGTAGAGGACTAACCCTCTGGAGATAATGCTACAACTATGGGCTGCTCCCCTCTCAATTATATCACCAGGTAGGTAGACAAGAGCCTAGGTAGGTAGGTAAATGTGCAAGGCCCCAGGTAGCTAGATAGGCCCTATTTAGGTAGGTAGACCCCCACTGGATAAGTTGGTAGGCTGGCCCCAATTAGGTTGGTGGGTACCTAGCCATGGGTGGGTAGGTAAACAGCCCGCGGTAGATCAACAGGCCCCAGTTAGGCAAGTTGATAGGCTACAGTTAGGTTGGTGGACCCCAGTTAGGTAGGCTGTAGGTAGGTGTTTGCCCCCAGTTAGGTAAGATGTAGGTAGTTAGGGCCCCCTTTATATAGGCTGCAAGCAGTTAGGGACCCCTTTTAAGTAGTATACAGACAGTTAGGGCTTCCCTTTAAGTAGTATACAGACAGTTAGGGTCTCCCTTAGGTAGTACACCGGCAGTTAGGACTTCCGTTTAGGTAGAATCCAGGCAGTTAGGGCTTCCTTTAGCTAGTGTACAGGAAGTCAGGGCCCCCTTTAGCAAGTGTGCAGGTAGTTAGAGCCCCCTTTAGTTTGTAGGTAGTTAGGGCCTCCTTTAGCTAGTTTGCAGGCAGTTAGGCCCCCCTTTAGTTTGTAGGTAGTTAGGGCCCCCTTTAGCTTGTGTGCAGGTAGTTAGAAACCCCTTTAGTTTGTAGGTAGTTAGGAGCCCCTTTAGATAGTTTGTTGGTAGTTAGGGCCCCCTTTAGTTTGTAGGTAGTTAGGGCCCCCTTTATTCTGTAGGAAGGTAGGCCCCCCTTTATCTTGTAGGCAGTTAGGGCCCCCTTTATTCTGTATGCAGTTCGGGCCCCCTTAGATTGTAGGTAGTTAGGGCCCCCTTTATTCTGTAGGTAGTTAGGGCCCCCTTAATTTTGTAGGCAGTTAGGGCCCTCATTATTTAGTAGGCAGTTAGGGTCCCCTTTATTCTGTATGCCATTAGGGCTCCCTTTAGATTGTAGGTAGTTAGGGCCCCATTTAGATTGTAGGTAGTTAGGGCCCTCTTTATTTTGTAGGCAGTTAGGGCCCCCTTTATTTTGTAGGCAGTTAGGGCCCCCTTTAGATTGTATGCAGTAAGGGCCCCGTTTATTATGTAGGCAGTTAGGACCCCCTTTATTCTGTAGGCAGTTAGGGCCTTCTTTAGATTGTAGGTAGTTAGGGCCCTCTTTAGATTGTAGGTAGGTAGGGTACCCTTTGTTTTCTAGGCATTTATGGCCCCCTTTAGATTGTTGGTAGTTAGGGCCCCCTTTAGATTGTAGGTATTTAGGGCCCCCTTTATTTTATAGGTAGTTAGGGCCCCCTCTATTCTGTAGGCAGTCAGTGCCCCTTTAGGTAGTTAAAAAAAAAAACAACAAACAACAACTCACCTCACTCCCGCTCCTGACTGCTCCCGGATGCTCCCCACCGGCTTCTAGTGGCGCCCTGCATAGGCGGCGCGGTAATGTGACGTCACCGCACTGCCTGCATCACCAGTAGAAGCCGGCGCCTGGCAGGCTTAAGGCCTAACAGTGTGTACAGCGTGCCAGTGTGTATAGCGGAGCGGAGCACTAGCGGCGCCCTGCTTCGCTGACACCGCGCAGCCGTGGGAGTCAAGGACATTAGTCCCCGACTCCCGGGCCATGTCTCTGAGCGCTTGGGACACAGGGCCCGGGCATTCAGGGACAGGATGTGGCGGCCGGGCCCCGACGAGCAGCGGCACTGCCTCCGGGGCCCACAGGAGCTCGGGGCCCACTCTGTGGGCCAGTTCGAGCCTGCTTTGACGGCTGCGCTGCCGGGCGCCGCTTTGTCATGAGGAATAACATATTTCACCAGGCCCCGTACAGGAGTACCCCCTGTACCCTCTGTACGGTGGCCCTGGTTGCATGACCCAGTTTAAGCTAATATTTAGCTATTGGATGGCTTCACATTTGATTCTAGAATACTTTGATACCCTGTTTCCCCGAAAATAAGACTTTCAGGGACAGGATGTGGCACTGCCTCCGGGGCCCACTCAGTGGGCCAGTTCGAGCCTGCTTCAACAGCTGCGCTGCCGGGCGCCGCTTTGTCATGAGGAATAACATATTTCACCAGGCCCCCGTACAGGAGTACCCCCTGTACCCTCTGTACGGTGGCCCTGGTTGCATGAACCAGTTTAAGCTAATATTTAGCTATTGGATAGATGGCCTCACATTTGATTCTAGAATACTTTGATACCCTGTTTCCCCGAAAATAAGACTTTATATTAATTTTTGCTCCTAAAGATGCACTGGGTCTTATTTTCAGGGGATGTCTCATTTTTCCATGAGCAAGAATTCACATTTTTTCTATGAACAAGAATTCACATTTATTGTTGGCCAAAATATACTGCAGTCATGTCATCACAAACATCATATAACCAGCCAAACTCTGAATTCAATCAAGAATTTCTTGTGACTCTATTTCCATGTACAACAATCTATGGTAGATTTACCAAACCCGGTACTTATGAACAAAAGGTAACATTTATTCAAAGACAGTCATGTCACATCTTCTGGAACATCATCATTATAACTCTCCAAACCCAGAATTTCATGGTGAATTTCTTGTGACTATTTCTTTTAAAATAATTGTCCCCAATATATCATGTCTAGCAAAAGCACTTTCCTTAAATGAGCACCTCTTGTCTAGGTAGCCTCCCACACAAGGTAAGACCTATCTAAATGATCTGCTAACACTAATGTATGACGTGGGGGGAGCTGTAGCAATGACTGCTGTTAGGTCTTATTTTCAGGGAAGGCCTTATTTCTAAGCTCGAAAAAAACTGCACTAGGTCTTATTTTCAGGGGATGTCAGGGCAACCATTTAGAGAAGTTTATGGCTAACTCAATGACTGCAAGGTGTCCAACTTGTGTGGTTGCAAAACAAGCTCAAATCATTACCTTCCACCACCGCGCTTAACCGTAGATACGAGATGTTGGCACTGATATGCTGTGTTTGGTTCTCGCCAAAGGTGTTGCTGTTTATTATGGCCAACCATCTCCATTTTGATCTCATCTGTGCAAAAATAATTTGCTGCAGAAGTCTTGTGGTTTGTTCAGATGCAACTTTGAAAACCAAAGCGGTGCTGCTATGTTCTTTTTATAAAGCAGATGCAAACCTTAAAAACAATCCACACTGGTTCAGTGTTCTTCTATTGTACTGTCATGAACTTGAACATTTAACATGCTGTAACGGACACAGGTGGTGGATCCGCAGGGTCACCACGAGAAACGACTTGAACCACGGCAGGGAGCAGAGTCTAAGGAGACCCACAGTATTCACCAGACCCTGCAATAAGGCAGGTTGGTCTTTGCAGCGAGAGACTCCCAGGTCGCTATCCCTGACGAGTTAAAGAGCCAACATGTGTGCGTTCTAGGGGACGGGTATTTGCACAGCGAGTAGAAGTAGCAGAGACAGATGGAGCATGATCGGGGAGAGGTGAGTATCACATGGAACAGCGCCGCAAAACACTAGCGTGTGGGCAGTCTGGAGAAGGGACCTCAGCGGGTGTCAAACTGCGGCCCTCCAGCTGTTGGGAAACTACAACTCCCATCATGCCCACTGTTAACAGATTATACAAATGCATGATGGGAGTTGTAGTTTCCCAACAGCTGGAGGGCCGCAGTTTGACACCCGCTGATGTAGAGTCTCAGATGTAGCTGGGTCTTTTGCAATTTCTCTGAGCAGTGCAAAGTCTTGGGGTGAAGACCTTGGGGTGAATATGCTCACTTCTGAGAATATTGACAATTGCCTTGAATATTTTCTACTTGTGATTAATTTTTAGAATGATGGACCTTAAATTGTTTAAAATCTGCCTTATAACCGTATCCAGACTGATGGGAAGCAACAATTTCCAGATCCAGTCAGCTTCCAGCTGTGGGATTTAAGCTGCTGGAGGCGGAGCGTTATGGGAGGTTTGTTCGGTGGGTAGGGAGTTTCTTCTTTTTCAGCTAGCCTTTTCTTGGGTGTTTTTTGGGGACTTGCGAATTGGGGAACTGGTTTCCCCTAGCAAATCATGTGGCAGAGGACTTCAATAGGAGGATGTTGCAGCCTGGGGGGAATCAGGTGAAATTTCCCGGGTATTGTAAATCCACGATTTTTTAGGAAAGGGGGGAAGGGAAAGGACAGCCATTTTGGGGGAAGTCAGGGACTCGCCTTGTCCCCAAAATGAAGCATTTCGGGGAAATTACGGGGGTGGTCATGGGGGGTTCCTTTTCGGGCCCCGCTTTTCATTCCGGTTTGGCGCAGCAACAGAAGCGGCGGGCTTGGGATTGCAGCCTGAGGTAGTCAGGAGGATTGGAAGATGGGAATCTGACAGTTTTAGGCTTTATTTAGGCCCCATTTGATGTAAAGGGGGCCCAAAAAAGGGGCAGACTTTTTGGGTTTTGCACTTTGTAGGGTCATGTTTTAGGTTCTTGTCCCCTCAGGAAAGTAATACGGGACATTTGTTGTGATGTTATTCGATTATGGTCACTTTTTCCCAGCATGATTATCGTTTAACAGGCAAAGCAAGCAAAAATTTTTTTTTGCACAAAACCCAGCATATGAAAAAAGGGACGTAATAACTTTAATTTTAAGAAAAAAGCACTCATGGTAAGGGGGTGAAAAAACGCTACAAAACGGGTTTAGTTACGCTTTTGGGCCGTGAAAAAGGGGCCCGTTTCCCGCACGCCCAAAAAAGGGTGGGGCTCCCTTTTTGTGTAGCGTTTTTTTTCACCCCGGGTTCCCAATGAGTGCTTTTGGGTTCTCCCCATTAAAGTTATTAGTCCTTTTGCTATGCGGGGTTTTCGTGAAAAAATTTTTTTTGGGCTTGCTTTCCCTGTTTGGCTGTTTTTGGTCGGGATTAAGGTTCTTTTCCCAGCCGCAAAATTTGGGGAAAGTACCTAGAAAGAAGCCCTGCAATTACCATACAACAAACGGGTGGGGCTCCCTTTTTTTTTTTTTGTTAGCCTTTGGCTTACTTTTTTTTTTTTTTTTTTTATGGTTATCGTTTAGCCCAAAACTTTAGCCCCTTTGAAAAGACCGGGCTTTTGGGCCCAAAATTGATTTAAAGCGGTTGAAAAAGGGGGCCAGGTTTTAAGCCCCAAATTTGCAAGTGTTTGGTTTTTGTGGTGAGGAATGGGGGGTCTCATTCGGCATCATGACGTTGAGGCGGGGAGGGGAATTTTTGGTTTTTTGGGTTTGGGGGGGGGTTGAAATTTAAAACCCCATTGTTTTGGGAAAACTCTGGTCTTTGGGATTGCAAGAGGGTGTGGAGTGGGCATTAGGACTGTGGAGAGCAGCACGTGTGAGTGGGTCAAGCATGCTTGCTGTGGTGGTTGGGTTCCTTAGAGCTAGTGGAAAAATTTGGGGGGGGAAAGGGCTTTAACGGGGAAAGGGTTTCCCCCCTCACGGGTTGGTTTTTTAAAGGGGGTGGGGACCCGGGTTTGACATAGCGGCCCCCCAAGGGGGGGCTGGGGGTTTGCCTCGGGGGGAAAGTGACGGCAGAAGGTAATTACAATGGAAAGTGGTGTCACCAGACCGTGTGGGTGGCTCCAAGAACCAAAGCCCTAATTGTTCAGATGTGGTATGGTTGGTGGTTGGGTGAATGTCTTTTGGTTGGTTCTGAATAGTTTTGCAAAAGTTATTTATACATGTTTTGTATTTATGTTAATAAAGCGGCTGTTCTGGTCATTTAATCCAACCTCAATGTGGTGTTTTATTTAAAAAAGATTTTAAAGGGGGTTTCCCAAATTTTGGGGGAAAGGGTTGGTTGGCATTCGCCCGGGGGGGAAGTCGGCAGTGCACTGGGTCATGCAGTAACAAAACCAAAAAAAAATGTATACTCACCTTTTTCCCCTAATTCAGTTTTCTGTACTTTTGAAAGGGCTCCAAAAGGTGATGTTAGACCGCTGCAGCCTGATTCCTTTTTTATATCTATATATTTATGCTGTAGCTGAAGTAAAATAATAAAAAAAATTATCCTCACCCCCCCCACCCCTCTTTCCCCCACGTTTTCTGGTCAGTCGTTTTTTTACTGCGCCTGGTAATCTGGAAGTCACCCGCTGCAGGGCCACCCAATATTATTTTATATATACACACCACAACTCCTCTTATCAAATTTGATTGGCAGGACAAGATATTGTTTCATAGATTGTAATTAGTTTTTCACACTCAGCTTTTCCATCATTTTGGCTTTAGTTTTGTTAGTGGTTATATTTACTTAGTTTCAAGACCTTTATGTCAAAAAAAAGGGAGGGTTTTATTGTGTTTCAGGAGGGCGGTCGCCTCCTGGACCCTTTTCTTACTTTTTTGGGCCCCCTTGAAAAATTGGGTTTGTTTCATGCGTTAAAAATTTTTGTATGGGTGGCTATATTAGAAATTTTGGGGGTAATGGAATTTGTGCAGGTCACTTGAATGAGTGGAGAGGCAGAACTGAGCTCATAATTTATTAAAGAAAATGTTTTCCCCTATATTGGGTTTTACATAGCCCGCTCTTTACAGCCAGTTCAAGCTCTATTCCTGATTAGGTTGTGGGTGGTTTTTACAGCATTATTGGATATCATCTCTTTTTTTTTATAAACCGAGTTGGGTTTGGGGCCCAAAGCTAATTTGACTTATTTTAAACCCCTAGGGCAGAAAAAGGCCCAAAGGGTTTTTAAAATTTGTCTGTAACATAGATAAAAAGCTCCCATGTACTGTTTACACACAGTAGGGGGTAAAATCAAATTTTCCCGACCAGCTCGCCAGGGGCAGCTAGAGCAATGATAGCAGAGAGAGATGGTAGGTAACCTAGGGACGCTTGTGTACCCAAGCAGGAGATAAGAACTTCTCTTTCTCTGACAAAAGCAAACAGAACAGTAAAGTATTTGGTAATAGTAGTCTTTAATTACCTTTGCCTTCATGTTTAAAGTTAATTAATTTGGAGAATAACCCTTTAATAAAGCTGTCAATGAAAATCATCTGTACTGCTATGTACATAGTTTATATTACCAACAAGGCAGAACATTAGAAAATGTCCCAGAATTCTTCCTTAAAGGGGTTGTCTCGCTACAATGATTGGGTTTTAATTAAAAGATCTATAAAAAACAAGCAGCTTTTCAATATATGTCCATTACAAATGTCCTACTGATTTTTAGTTATCCCTGGTAGTAGGAGTGCATCAGCTCCTCAGATCACTATAGCCACTGACCTGTTGATTTTCCTCTCACTGGCTGTCAGTGCTGGTGACATCATCAGCATCTCAATACAGGTCAGAGCACAGAGCCCCTCCTGCACAGTATGAGGCCACTTGTGATGCTTCTGTAGGGAAGGGAGGGGGAGGGCTTGTGTGTCTGTGTAGCTGTGCTGCCTGGATTAACCCTGTGTGTGCCTGCTCCCTCCTGCTCTCTACACAGATTGAGGAGAGGTGAGGCTGATCTGTGGTCAGTACGATGTGACAGCAGTGAAGTGTGTTACTATAATCACCATGTGTCTGTGGAGCTTTGACTATACTAATAGAACAGATCAGGGGGGCATGTGAACAGTTCATATCCCTCCCTGCTCTGCTGTATTAGTGACACATCGTGATTATAGTAACACACTTCACAGCTGCCCTGTGTCTGTTCTGATGGGAGGACAGCACAGAACAGGGTTTGTTGTTGCTTGAGATGCACAGTGCAGCTCATTCAGCAGTAAGCAGCAGATCTAGGCAGGCACACACAGGGTTAACCCTGGCAGCAAACCCCCTCACACTCCCCTTGCTGTATAGAAGTTACTGCAGTCTGAGGAGGAGGAGAGCTGTCTGTGTGCTGAGGGGAGTGGTTAAGGGGGAGGAGAAGAGGAAGACAAGAAGCACGCCCCTGAATTCAAAAATCCTATGGTGCCAGACACACTGAGGTAGGCTGAAAACCTATAGTGAAACAACTCCTTTAAAGGGGTTTTACCACAAAGTAGAATTGATGTGGGAAGTTTGAAAATTAAATAATAAACATTTTCACCATTCATCATTATTAAAAATTCTGCACCATTTTTGTTTTAGCTACTCCTTTAGTGATCCATTGTTTA
This sequence comes from Phyllomedusa bahiana, assembly GCA_025379985.1. Lineage (NCBI taxonomy): Eukaryota > Metazoa > Chordata > Amphibia > Anura > Hylidae > Phyllomedusa > Phyllomedusa bahiana. The sequence goes on along the minus strand of JAODAL010026426.1, from coordinate 30,402 downwards.
CAGCTCATCTCCAGGGTATACGACCCGTGACAAGAGCTCCTCAGTCCTGGTCGCACATGCTCAGACTTCACCTCTCTTCTCAGGCAGTTACTGAGTGTTCAAACCCCGGGTGCTTTCATTCTACTCCCGTCCTTTGGACTAGTTAGTAATAGGTCAAACAGTGCAAATAAAAAAAAAAGAACCCTCATGTAGGTATGTGCATTGATAAAGAGGAAAAAAAAAATTCACAGGTTAACTTTCTGCAGGGATTTGAACCAAGGACCCTTGTGCTGTAAAGCAAAAATGTTACCTCTGAGCTACAGTGTAGCTACTTATAATTCTATACATAAACAGACCTTTCTTTCACTAGAGAGAGGAAAGGCCTGGCGATGTCATCCTGCTGAGTCACATGATATGGAATTCAAACAAATCACACATTGCGCACACACAGCTGAAGAACTTGATGCAGAAGGTATGAAATAAGATTGTGGCAAAACCCCTTTAATTTGTGAGAAACTGTGAGTGACACAAAAGCAGTTAGCCTGGCTTGGCATAAAAATAACAAAACATGCAATCACGTTTACTTTTTAGAGACATATTTTATTGTATGTACAGGTGAAATTTGGCACACAGCATGGCTGGCCTACAAAGCCTTGACACTAGGTTACATAGAAATACGGCTCCTGTGCAGTGGTAGAGAAAGACATGGCCACCACTTCGGTGACGGTCTCACAAAGATTGTCACAGCTTTCACTCTACACTCCACAGTCTACACCATTATCACATTCCGGACATCCCCGGATTCTGCCTCAGCTGCCTCAAATTCCTCTCCAACTCGGGGAGGTTATGTATATTCAGCAATGACTATGAAGTCTTCAGATTCAAAGATTGCTGGTGCAACAAAAGCCACAAGGTGTGTACATATATGCAGTTACAGGTAAAAAGACCTATATACAGATACAGCGGCCTTACACTACTAAGTAGATGTAAATACTGGAAATTCCATGAGTAAGGTGAAACAGTCGGCATAGTAGGCATGACTACAGGTTAATGTGCCCATCACTGGCCCACTGTGGGGGCAGAATATTAAAGGGGGTCTTCACCAAAGTATTTTTGAGTGATAATGAAGGGTGAGATGGGAATTGGCATAGCGTGGATTGTTGCCCTTCACCCTCTCTTCTTTCTTTTATAATTTAGGGCTTTAGCAAGAATTTAAGGAATAAATAGATACGGTTCAGTTTTAGGAAATGCTGGTAGTAATTATTTTTACCAGGAACTGTTTAAAGTACTAGTTAGGCTACCAGAACAATGCGGACATGACATCATAGAAAGGGGAAGGTCTTTTGAATGCTGCTGGATTAACTTAATGCTGCCAGAAAACTGGTTGAATGGAGTTAAATTACAAAAATAGTAAAAGTAGCTCGCTTTCACATAGGGTTTGTCTAATACTGTAATGATGCACAAGTATAAGGTGACACTAGGTGTCATACAGGATCAGCTTGGCTTTGGGTGAGTTATCTGTGTCTGTCATACTGTTCTGTGCCTCCACTGAAACCGGTATAAAACATCTTTGAAAGTGAATGGGCTCACAGCTCGTGGAGTCATTGGCGTTTTATCTTGTTAATGGGTGGAAACTAAAATGTTGCCACTAGCAAATAGCTGTCTGGATAGACCCATTTACATTAAATTATGTTTTATGTTTTGACGTGTCTCTCTGATTCGGGATGGTACAGGGTTGAGTAATATTGTGAATCTTTTTGTTGCTAAAATGTAAACCATACAATAAGCTAAATGTATCTCCAAGATGGAATCTTCCTAAGATATTGGGAAGTGTGAAACACCCTGCTCTCCTAATAAATGATATGAAATTAAATCCACCCACATTCTCAATATGGACTGTTGACTCAGTTCTTGCATTTTGACCTGCAGGGTGTAAAGAGGTCTGAAATGTAAGAAAGGTTCATATACCAGAAAGCTGCTAAGTGCAGGAGCCTACAAAGAGAAAGTAGAGCCCTAGGAAAAAAATGTACAATGTGGTCCGTCCATAAGGTAGCTCATGCTGTCAAATGCTTCCCATGTAGCATCAAAAGGGCCCAATGCTTGTTCACCCTGCCAAACACCCATGTTTTGTAGGCATGCAGGCTGAAGGAAGTCTCCCTCAATTTGTTTTTCTCCTTCATCGTTTGCTACTGTTGTAGAGGTTGTGAAGAGGAATAGTTGATACCCCACTAGAGCCCACCTTAGCTTGGTCCTGTTCCCTTTGGGTCCCTTTAAAGGCCACCTGGGTTACCTCAGGTATGGTTCTCCACGACTGCGCAAATTCTAACTTACATGAAGACGCTGCTGCTGAGACCTCTCTGTCGGCTGTCAATGGTTAGTAAGTAATAATGGTTAGTAATGTTAGAGGCCCATTCACTTTCTGTTGTCTAAAAGACAACTTCCAAAAATTGGGAAGCTCACCAATTAAAGCAGCAGGGTCCCCAAGTATCTGTGTTCGGAGAGGCTGTAGAGCGCTTTGTGATGTTTTTTTCTACACTGAACTGGAATTATACTGAAGGAAAAAAATTATTTAAAAAATCACAAACCCCTAATACAGATAGATGTAATGTAACTAGTACTTTCCATAGTAGGGTTTGTTGCATGTTTTGGTGTTCAATGCATCCCTGTATGTGACATACAAAAAAACTAGTTATCTGGTTTGGGATGTATTATGCATGCAACTTAATACGCCATGTATTTAAAGTGTGTATATTTGGTATACACACAAATGTAGTTTCTGAATCCTGTTCTTCAGAGTGGTTTTTACCCATTTTTCTAGGCTTTAGGGTTTCCTTTTGTCTGATTGTCATGAACCACAGTCCAAAAATGAACACTTGTCTTCTGATTTTTTTTGGCTAAGTTTCTGCTTTGCAGCATGACAGCAACGGCCTCGAAGTATTTGTCATGAAAACATCTAGTTCATCTCGTACCTCACTGGTTAAAGTACCACATTTTATGTACATACTATAGGTTGTGTTTACAACAATACTATTTCATAGGGTTAAGTCTCACAGAGGTTCAAATATTCTGCCTTTAAGTGCTTTTAGAAGACAATATAATAGAAGTCACAGGCGTCCATCATGTAATCCGAAATAATAAACCAGTGAAGTAAGTCACACTTTGCAATCCAAAATAAATACATAGAAAACAGTTCTGTAACAAAACGAAGAGATATGGCGATTCCTAAAACACAGACGCACGGTGTGCTTATTACAAGTAACCGTTGTATATAATATCCAACTAGAGGTCATGGTGATATCATATGAATGTTCCTCCTTTACAAAATCTCGCACCTTTCCCTTTATGACAAGTCCATGGTTAAAACACTGTTTTTGGCTCACAGTTCAATGGTCTCACTGGCAATACTGTGTGAATCTGTGGTTTGACTTCTTTCAATCAGTCTCCTCCCAAAACTTTTCTCAGGCTCACTGCTTTTGGACATGATGCTAGGTTGGGATCCTTGCTTAAGGAGTTGGGTGGTAGGTGCATCCTCAAGGGGAAGGCTTTCAACAGACGATCGTCCATGACGCCAAGGATTCCAACTGATTTTGATTGACCCTTTGGAAACACTGTCCATGGAGCTAACTGACACCACTGCATCAGTGGTGAGATCCCGAGGAAGCTCTTTGCTTTGCTGCAGGCTTTCACTTGGAGAGTCAACCTCGGTTGTTGAGCTACACTTGGCCATGCTGTACATGTAGTCTGGGTTGCTGCATCTTCTCATTTTCAAGTCAGATGAAATAAGTGGGTCTACTGTCTGGTTCAAAGCAGAGCTTTCTTTTAAGGAAGAACAAGAATCCTGTCTGGTCAGGTAACTAGGATACTGGAGACTAGAGTCTAGGAATATGCTGTCTCTTACCAGATGTTCTCGGAACAATGCCTCGTCAATGCTTCTACTTAGATTAATAGGGGATGGTGGGCGAAACTCCAGATCTGTAAGCGAGAGCATTGACTCCTTTTCAAAACAAATACTGGTATAAGAGCGTCCCATGGTCACATTCTGAGATTTGGGTCCAAAAATAGATTCCGGCTTAGGTTTGAAGAGAGGAGATGAAGACTGACTATTGTTCCCGATGGCAGTACTACTCTTTGTTTCATTGTTTTCCTTGAGGATTCTAAGTGGAACATTCTCAGCTTGGTTGCGGATGAGGCTTTTGCTGATGTTATTATTGACCATCCTGTCTTGAATGCTGTTTGTCCAATCATAGCAGTTGTTAGGATATTCTGGAACATCACTTTTCTTGTAGGTGCAGAAGTAGCTGATGATTTTGGACCAGCAGGTATGATCGTTACTACTGCATTGTAAGCAGAAGCTGTGGGATGCTACAAAGACCATTGAGAAGCAAAGAGCCAATTCGAATATTCGAAACCAGAACTGCAGAAACCACCAGGACCAGGAAAATTCATTCTTCCTACCAAGTAATCCATACAGCCACAATATGGCATATACCTGCAAAGCACAGCACAGAATTCCAAAAAATACTTCCTACTAATAATACTCTTGATGATGTGAACATGCACTTGATACTCCTTCCTTGCGTTTGAACCACCACAATATCTTCACAAGTTGGTGATACCCGTGTCTCATTTGTAATCTCTTTACTACTCTTTCTTAGTTGGTAATATACTACAAAATTACCAACCATTAGAAAAATACCCCAAGAAATAGAAAGAATCTGCAAGACCATGTTTACAGAAGGATTCAAAAGATGAGTTAGAAGATCAGCACTTAGGAGGACAATGAAATGAATGACTGCTATGACAGCAAGCAGGGCAAGGCTCTGGAACTTTGGGGGTAGAACTTGAAGACGGGCAATCTTCAGGATCAATAGAACCAAAGTAGCAAATGCTGTTAGCATAAGTGGGAAAGTAACATTGTAGAGTACAAGGGCAATGGGTTGTGTAATCTTCATTTTTGTCCCATAGGGATCAAGGAGAAAGAAAACCGCTCTCAGGACTCCAATTACAAACAAGAGGGCATTGGCCAAAATGACATAAGGAAGATAGGACACTTGTAGAATGGGAGATCCAATAAGGTTGATTAGTGCAATTACTGATAGCAACAAGAAAAGGGCACCAGTCCCATAGACATGCATATCCCAGGCAAAGCTTAGGGTGCGTTTTAGGTCATCCCACTTTAGTAGTGTCTGATTGGCTCCAACAAATTCACATGTGCCGCTGTTCTTGGAGCACATTGGAGTGTCCAAGGTTGGTTTTTTAGAAGGGAGGTTAGTTGGGACATCTATGAGCTGAGGACGATGAAGCGCTCTCTGAGTTGTTACTCTTATTTCTCCTCTGCGTCCACCCTTTTTGGTTCCATTTGGTGACACTTTAGACGTGGAAGTCCCTTCTGAACGTGCAGTGTCCAGCACTGGATCTGAAAAAGTTATTAAGACGGTTAATGCAAGGACACATATAACAAAAGGAAATCACTTGTATTAAATCTTTTATAAATTTACCCTGTCCACAGCAGAATGCCCAAATGGCACTCAGCACCTGGGTTACACGCCCCTCCTTCCCCCACCTCCCAGTTATGCCCGTGCTGCACATTATCACACAAGATAGGCTCAGATACAACAGCTAACAAGAACACTATTTTATCATGAATAATGTAGGCTTAGATAAATTGGCTCTGCAGTCTAATGTTCCTATTTATCACTTGAAAATGGTGTAACTATTATTATAAACCATAATCAAAAGAGTTTTATGAAATTAGAAAAATTAGGTCTTCTATTTTCCAGAGACAGTGCTCTTCTTGCCTACAGGTTATTTCTAGTATTGCAGCTCAGCACCAGTAACTTGACTACTGCTGCATTATCCGACACAGCCTTAAAGGGGTTGTCTCACTACAATGATTGCTTTTAATGTTAAAGCGCTTGCAAAAACAAGTCACTTTGCAATATGTGTCATTAACAGTATCCTACCTATTCTGAGATATCCACTCTTGTATGGGCTGCATCAGCTCATCAGGTCGCTATAGCTTCAGACCTGTTTGATCTCTCCTGATAGGCTGCCAGCACTGGTTGCTATAGCTACCGACCTGGCTTCTACTGCAGCCTAGTGGAAGCCAGTAAACACGCGCCTGAATTCAAAATGAAACCAAGAAAACAGGACTGAGGTGAGATGAATCAATGTAGTGAGACAACCCCTTTAAGGCAAGAGTGGTGCTATATCTGGGAAACTGAAAAGCCACTTTTTCCAAGCTTATGAACCTTTAAAAACTAAGAAGTATAAAAGTGTACTCACTTTTATAGGCTTCAGCTGAAGAACAGAATTACACAAAGATTTATCATGTTTTGGTACCTTTTTATTTCCCTACACTATACTGTGGCTTTAGCACATTTGGCTTGGTTGATGAAGGGATAAAAGTTCTCTTGGAAGAAACATTTTTTGATTTTTGTGATAAATTGCATATTCCTGCGAGCTATAATCAATCAAAGTCCTAATGCTCAGACAGGACAGCTATAATGTACGAGTCAAACGTCTGCATTCCTCGGCCTTATAGTCATAGTCGTGCACTGAGTACAATGAACTACATTCATAGCACCAATCCTCATATCTTAAAGAGAGCTATTACTTCATTCTATGATATGCTAAAGAGCTGATTCATCCACATGTGGTATTGTGTACTGCTTTATGGATAGGCTGTTACCATGGGACTGTATACAATATAAATTATGTTAATCCAAAAATGTATAAGCAACTTAAGCATCATAAATGGCTCCTGACAGTTTGATGGACATAGACATGTTATATGCTTTTCTTAGGTTAATGCTAGAATTTCTATAGCCAAAGGCATGTATTGTAATTATTACATCACCTGCGTACACCAATATAACTGACATATTGGACACATAAGCATGTTTTTTAACTTGAAGCTCATGGACGCTAACGTAAAACCTGTATTGTGCCCCCTACCTACCATGTACCATTTATAATACTGGTGCTTTCCTAAGTGGCAGGGCCCAGGCACAACTGCTATCTCTGCACCCCCTTTGAATAAACACCTAATGGCTCCCCATGATGATATCAGCTTGTCTACAATTGAGTATAGCAATAGGACTCAAAGGAAACTCATAGGACTGCACAAAGGTCACAGATAAGCCTCATGCCCTTTAATTTTGGAAGGGGTATGTAGGAACATGTACAGGCACAGGGTCTAGAAGAATGCCATGAGAAGGAAAGGAGCCCATAGACTTCTTTGCCACATAAGAAACACTATGGTGGCAGTAAATGGCAGATAGTAGAGGGCTTGTTACAGACTTTATATTGGGGTCCTTCAGCTTTATAGTTTGTAAGGCTGAAAAAGACAGACTTCCATCCAGTTCATCCTATTGTCCTATAGTGTTGATACAGAGAAAGGCAAAACCCCCATGAGGTACAAGTCAATTGTTTTTTAGGGAAAAAATTTCTTTCCGACTCCAATCTGGCAAATAGAATAAATCCCTGGATCAACAACCCTTCTCCGGAATCCTAGTCACTATAACTTGTTATATTATTGCACTAGAAATGCATCCAGACCCTTTTTGAATTCTGTTAGTGAATTCACCATGACAAGTTCCTCTGGTAGAGAGTCCCACACTCTCACCACTCTTACAGTAAAGAATCCCTTTCTATATTTATGTAGAAAACTATTTTCCTCAAAACGGAGAGGATGCCCCCTTGTTCTAGATATAATCCTGGGTAAAAATAGATCCTGAGAGAGATCTCTATTTTGACCTTTAATATAATTAACCATATTTATTATGTCACCCTGAAATCGTCTTTTCTCTAAACTAAATAACCCTAATCTTGCTAAGCTTTCTGGGTATTGCAGTCCAACCAGTCCTTTTATAATTTTTGTTGCCCACTTTGGAACTTGTTCAAGTCATTTTTTTCTGCTTAAAAAGTAATCATAGAATTGTTCCTTCCCATGTGCATAACCTTGCATTTATCTGTGTTAAACCTCTTCTGCCACTTTCTGCCCAGGTCTCCAACTTATCCAGACCCCTTTGTAATAAAACATTATCCTCTATTGTGTTGATTGCTTTTCAGAGCTTAGTATCATCTGTAAAGATCAATATTCTACTGTGTAATCCTTCTATAAGGTCATTAATGAATATATTAAAGAGAATAGGGCCCAATGCTGACCCATGTGGTACCCCACTAGTAACAGGGATCCAATCTTAGTATATACAATTAATCACCACCCTTTGTTTTTGATCACTGAGCCAGTTGCTTACCCACTTTCAAACATTTTCCCCCAGTCCAAGCATTCTCATTTTATTTACCAACCTTTTATGTGGCACAGTATCAAATGCCTTAGAAAAATCTAGATATATTACATCCAATGCCTCCCCCCGATCAAGTCTAGAACCAACTTCCTCATAGAAGCTGATGAGATTAGTTTGACAGGACAGATCCTTCATAAACCCATGTTGGAACGGCGTTATACATTTATTTTCAGTGAGATACTCCAGGATAGCATCTCTTAGAAAACCCTCAAACATTTTACCCACAACAAAGGTTAAACTTACCGGCCTATAGTTTCCAGCTTCAAGTTACAGTTTTGCACTAGCTTTCTAATAAGTATGGTTTTAACATTGAATCAGAGCTGTGGAGTCAGTAAGCCAAAGCTCCGACTCTGACTCCTCAATTTCCCTGACTCCGACTACCAACATAAAGCTTTTTATCCCTCCTATGATACAAGAATCAAACTATTTAGATAGTTATAGATCTGTTATGACTAAGAATCGCTAGATTCGAAACGCGTCAACAAGATGCAGGTTTACACTTGGTTTTATCCTGTGGCATTCACTGTCTAAGATGTCTTTTTTGATACTCAAATAAATTGTTTCTCTTATTTGGCTGCCTTCTGATCTTCCCCTTTGTTTGAGGCGGGTTCAATTTTTACCTTTTTCATCGTATTTAGATAGAACACACTGAAAAGCAAAATGGTAACAATGTTTTGAACTTTTGACTTTCAGGCTCCATATCTTACCATTCACTACAGCTTTGAACATGAGACTACCATAGTTTTATAGACAATCATCTTAGCTATCTTATACATGAATTTGACTTGGAGGTATTTAGCATCTGCTTGGTTCTGCAGATTCTTGTCATCTAACTGCATTGTTACTGTTTTGCTCCTAAAAATCAAAATGTTAATTTTTAGTATTTTGTTAGTATTTGGTAAATCCACCTTTGGCTTTCAATACTGCTTGAATCCTTCTGGGATCTGGATCAGATTCAAGCATGTCTTTACCAAAATCTGATCCCAGGTCTCTTCTACATGTTCCCAATATTGGTGCATACTGGTCAACTTACTTGGGTACGAATTTTTTTTCTTCAACTCTACCCGCAAGTGTTCGATTGGGTTGAGGTCTGGGGACTGTGGAGGCCAATGCAGAAACTCTACTTCATTATCACAGAATCAGTTCTTTGCCAAACTTGACGTATGCTTGGGGTCATTGCCTGTTGAAACACTACATTGTCCTTTTCATACCCATAGTACTAGTGTATTCTTACACATAGCTCAGCATTGAGATCAACACCAATCCTGGTCAAGTATCCAATGTCTTTGGCTGTGAAACATATATCATTTAGCTTCCTACATCGAACTTGACAGTTTCTTCAATTTCTTAGCCCCATTTTTCCAAACCCATTCGCACCCATCAGAGCCCGGTCTATTGACTTTCATCTCATTGCTCCAAATCACCCGTTTCCCATCTTCCATTTTTTGTACATTTTTGCAAACTCAAGCCAATGCTTCTTATGACAGGATTGAAGTCAAAGCTTCTTCATTTCCTTCACCTTTCGCAGGGCCATCATTCCAGACTTGTGTAATGCGTGTTGCATAGTGCTTGCATGGACGTCTGTGATCTCACTCTTACAAAGCATACCAGACATTGTGATGAGCCAACTTGTTGATATTTTGCGTGGATGTCCACTTCTTGGCTTTTGAATGGCTGGACAGACTTCATTTAATATTCTTCTAGCGGTTATGGCTTCACATGATGCAGTTTGGCAATATTCTTGGTTGAGAGACGCTATCGATGAGCTGGATGATGCTGTTTCTCTTGGAAAATTTTCTTCCTGGCTGCTCGAACCAGTGATCTTTTGCTTGGGAATCAACTTAACAACACACTGAGCTATTAGGGAATATGAGAACAGGTTGTGATTTGTAGTATATAAGAAGAAAAGAATGTGTTACCACCAGGAGCAGAACAGTAACAATGTACATGACAAAAATCTGCATAACTGAGCATATGCTAAATAGTTGTAGATCAAAGTTCTGTATGAGATAGCCAAGATGATTGTCTATAAAATTATGGTAGTCTCACGTTCAAAGCTGTAGTGGATGGTGAGATATGGAGCCTGAAAGTCAAAATTTCTAAACATTGTTACCTTGTTGCTTGTCCGTGTAAAATATATTTATTGGATACAACTTTAGAACACAAAAATCTTTAACAAACTGTAAATATGCAAAACGCTGCAGTAAGTGGGAAAAAAACAATTTTCAACAAAAATGTTCTGAATAACATTTGTTGAGGCTATGAATTTGTTCTGGGAAATAGTGTCACCTCCAGTAGATTCTCCTTCATAGAAGACCTCAAAGCTGATCTCATTATTACCAGGCTAGAGAACGGCTTCTCTTCAGTAACTTGGGTTGGGGCAAAGCGGTGACCACAAGGGCAACATCTCTAACAATGTCAGGGTATAAAGGAACTGCCTCAGCCACAGTCAGTTTTGATGAATGGCTGAACTCTTCTACTTCTTTGAAAGCAAGTGAATTTTTTTTCTGAAATCTGATCAATCTGTTTGCTATGGGAGCAGAATCTTCCCCTGCTCCATGTCATCCAAATACTTTTCAAAATTAAACTCCTCATCTGATGAGGCTGAAGATATGATAGCAGTAGCACTGACAATACCCAATTCCTCTTGCTATTGGTTCTGCATTGAATAACTGTACCAATTTATTATATATTTTGGGAGTCCATTTTATAATGACTCCACCAAAATGGGCACCGACTCTGACTTCACAACTCCGACTCCACAGCCCTGCATTGAATGAGCTTCATTCATTGTGGTTTTAATCAACAACGGGGCTAAAAAGTGACTGCTTTAATGTCCTCATGCAGAAGTTAAGCCGAATAACTAGACTGCATTACATTTATTCTAAAAAATGATTACTATGCTAGGGTAAAAGAAAGATCAGACATGTTTCATGTTATCTCACATTTCATTAGTTCATAATGGAGACAAGCCTCCAGGAGAGGTGAGTGCAAGCAGCTTATTCCCTTATTCAAACTGAGAACACATGCATGCTCGGCCGAACTGAGTATGCATGTCTTTGCATTGGACAGGAGGAATAACTTTTGGCTGATAGAGTGTTTGGCCAACAGCTAATTAAGGTGTATGGCCACGTTTGGGTTGTAGGACTTCTCATTCAAAATCATTGAATGTTATGTCAGATTATGTTTGCTTTGAAGCCAGCGTGGCAGAGATAACTGCTGCACTTCATCAATGGGCACATCACAGGGAGTGGCGGGTATTATAGTAGAAACCACAGAACAAGTTACACAAGAGGCCGGGCACAGCACAACAGACATAGGGATGAGCTCATCAGTGTATTCAAGGGCATTCAAATCCAATCTCCAGGTCACAGTGAAAGAAAACAGGATTTAATGGGGATTAGGCTGGCTGGGTGGTATACAATAAGATCAGTGACGCTATTGAGGAGCATTCAGTGTGCAGTAACAGCTTCTACTTCTGCAGCATCTGAAGATTCTTTTATTTTCAAGATCTCTGAAGAAGGAAATGTGTATTAATTATGTAGGCGACCCTCAAGGGCGTCACTGGGCCAGATATCCGTGAATGTACACAAATAGTGACAAAGGCTATTTTTACCAAATTGTGGTACACTGAGAGTTTGTCACTACCCTTTCTCACAGTAACAGGGCTCATGAGGCTCCACATACTGCTTTGGACAATAAGTTTTTGTTGGAAGAGTCCCGTGACAATAAACTCATTACAGGATTATTCCACTGTTGGATCTTCCATTGTTAATTTGTGCACAAATCCAGAAGTATGTGTTCAATTTTTCTGCTGCGCCACCACAGGAGTAATAAAGTATTACCCAGTTTGCATTGAAATTAATGGGCTTGGTCATATATAGGCCACTTTTCAACATGTGCCAATTTTTTAAGTATGAAGATTAATTAAAACCAGAACCTAGCATTATTTAGCAACAAGGGACTTTGTCCTCCTGATCTGACCATCTCTTCTCTCATTCACAAGAATGACAACTCCTCTCAACATTGCAACTACTACCCTGTCTGTAATTTGATTTCCCCCTAATTAATCCTTTGGTGTGACAACTCCTTTCATCATTGCAGCTATTACCCTGTCTGTAATTTGATTTCTCCCTGCTTAATCCTTTTTTGTTTGTTTATGACATATCATAACTATACTTACCTGTCCCCATTCCCTGCTGTGTATGTTGATTCAACAGTCTACCATATTCTTTTAATCCTGCTTGCTCTTCCACCCCAGTCTGTAAATTAGCTGGATCTAGCACTACCCTCTTGTCCGTACCTGGTAGTCAGATTACGGTTTTAATTCATTATAAAATTTCCTGTACTGGTCATATCTTGACCTTGGTCATTTATAGGCCACTTGTCAAAGTATGCCAATTTTCTAAGTATGAGGATGAATTAAAACCAAAATCTAGAATGATTGAACAAAGATTGCAAAAAGTTAAAGCTTCTTATCCTTTTCACTCAGCCACCATGCTTTTGTTGTCCTCTATAATCTCAACCACCATTTTCCTAAAACGAATCACCTAGTCCCAAACTCCTCTGCTGGGCAATGAGCTCTTTATCTCTCCATGTAGAGTATTCTAACCTCTCGTTTGCTGCCATCAACCTCTTCCCCACTATCAATCCCCTCCTCAGTAAAGTATAGACTGGTAAGGCACCCGTAATAGGATATATTAAAATAGGTGCAGGTCAAAGGTAGGAACAAGTCCTCCAACTATAGTAAAGAAAAATTGACTGCACTCAATAGGCTTTTTCATGCAAAATTTCAAAAATTATTTATTTATATCAAATTCACAGGCTCCAGTGTAAACATAATTATAGTTGGTGACTTGTAATAAATCTTGACGTTTCAATCAATCAAACCTTTATCAAAAAGTCACAAAGAAGCAGTAGAGGAGAAATTCTCAAGGGGCCGTGGCCCATAGATGCATTGGGAGCCAGTAAACAGACCCAAACAAATTACTGTCTATCCTACTTCCACCTGCTAACCCTCTCTCTGCTTCTCCTATATTATGTTAGAGAACCCTGGCACACAGATTCGACCAAAAAGCTGAGTTGAGCTTCCAGAATTGCTGAACAGCGCTGGAAGAAAAAATGCTACACCAATCACCTTGCATCATACAAACAATCACTCCTCAAATTCAGGTCTGCACTCACCTCTGCCAAACAGGATTATTTTATACTGTCATACCCTCTCTGTCTCACAACCATAGACAACTATTCAACAAAGACAGAGAACAGGTCTATGACAGAGAAGCACAGAGTAGTGGCGTGAGGCTTTAGCAGATACTAGATTGTTGGTGGCCTTGGTTAGGATGGTTTCTGTAGAGTTCTGGGATCAGAAACCAGATTGCAGTAGGTCAAGAAAAGAGTTAGATGAGAAAGGAGAGGACAGTTCAAGATAGATGTGCTGTTCAAGTTTAGAGGCAAATGGAAGCAGTGAGATGGGGAAACAGTTGGACAGAGGAGGGGTCAAGAGATGGTTTCTTTAGGATGGGTGTGATGGTAGCATGTTTAAAGGAGGAAGGGAAGATGTCAGAGGTTAATGATAGATTGAAAAGACGGGTGAGTGCTGGGATGATAAAAGTACTAAGGTCTGGGATGAGGTGGGATGTCTGTCGTCAATATCGTTTTCTCTTCCCGTCTCCTAAAACTGAATGTGGAGAAAACTGAATTTATCTTCTCTCCGCATCCCACTCTATCCCCCCACCTGATCTATCTATCACTATCACTGGCACTACACTCTCACTGGTCCAGCAAGTCCACTGCCATGAGATAACCCTTGACTCCCCTCTGTCCTTCAAACCCCACATCCAAGCCCTTACCTCTGCCTGTCACCACCATCTGAAAAATATTTCACAAATATCCCTTAACTCTGATACTGCAAAAATGCAAGTCCCTGCCCTTGTTATCTCCTAGGCTACTGAAACATCCATCTCTGTGGTATCCTATCTAGCACTCTTGCTCCCCTTCAATCTATCCTCAACTCCACTGCCCGTCTGATCTACCTCTCTTCTCGCTTCTCCTCTGCCTCTCCCCTCTGCCAATACCTTTGCTGACTTACCATTGCCCAGCAAATTCAGTTCAAGTTACTAACCATGGCCTACAAGGATCTCCATAACCTGTCCCCCCCATACATCTCTGTCTTAATCTCCAGATTCCTCCTCTCAAGCAATCTCTGCTTCTCACAGAACCTTGTTCTCTGCTCTCCCAGTATTCAGCTCCTCACACAACCATCTCCAAGACTTCTCCCGTGCTTCCCCCATATTATGAAACTCATTACCCCAGCACATCAGCCTCTCCACTACCCTCACTAGCTTTAAAAGCAAGCTGAAAGCTCATTCTTCAAGTTAGTCTGTAACCTACGACCACCCGCTGCCCATACACCACCCCACAAACATGTCTGCTCCTCACCTTCTGTCTCTTTCATCCTTCCTTGTAGTTTGTAAGGCTTCACGGGCAGGGTCCTCTCTCCCTCTGTCGCAGTTGTTAGCCATTTATTGTTGCCACTGTACTTTGTCATATCATGTATATAATTCCCCTCCCCCCCCCCTTGAATGTATAGCGCTCTGGAATGAATGGCATTTTAAAATAAGTAATAATAATGAGGTGTCCATATAATGCGTGGATGTACAGGGTTCCCAGGAGTAAGACACACTCTTTTATATAATTTATAAGGATCACTCTGTAGTCATGTTTTGCCCTTACTGTATATAGGGACATCTATATATTAACTTATAATTCTCTCATAGGGTATTTGAATATGGATTTTCTAAATCAGGCAATCCCTTAACTGTAGGGTAGAACCTCAAAATCATTACCTCTGGTGAGTATAATGTATCTTAATATAAAACCGTCCATCACTGGTGCGTTAAAGATAAGAGGAAAGCTATATAATGTGCAAATACACAATCACAATGGGAGAGACCTCTAGTAAATTTTGAAATGGATTGGAAGCCATGGTTATAAAGTGTCCATATTAGGCATTACAGTATCAGTTTTTTTGAAGATTTCTTTAAATGGTCATGCTATATTATGTTATTGAGAAATAAATACCACTTCTTATTGTCCAACATAGATTTCCTATGCAGAGATAGTACCCTGTTTCCCCAAAAATAAGACAATTTTTTGCTCCTAAAGATGCACTATGTCTTAGTTTCTGGGGATGTCTTATTTTTCCACAAATAAATTATACCATGCTATACTAGTGTGTGTGTGTATATATATATATATATATATATATATATATAGTATATATATATATATATATATATATATATATATATATATATATATAAATATATATATATATAATATATATATCTTGAAGTTTAGAGTCACAAACCATAGGATATATGTATGTAAAGGACATTTTATGGCAGCTGCAGTGACTTATCTCAAAGGATGGCAAATGTGACATGCTGTGACTTGTAGAACCAGAAGTTCCAGAATGCCTCATCAGCAATCCTGAGAGATGTGTGTGTCTGTGTGTCAGTATCAATGCTCTGTTCTCCCCCCCCATCCCTCACTTACTTGTACAAACACTTTCTGTCTCCTGTCTTGGGATGTTCGGGACCTGTCATTATATCACAGTCACATGACCTCCCTGCACAGGTCCTTCAACACTCAGGTGCTACAACAATAGGTCCCAGGGCCATTTCTCGGGGTGAGCGGGGCTTGGGAACACCCACCCCCCCCAACCTCTATCTTTTTCTCTGCCCACCCTTAGGGACGGCCCTGTGTATGGGGAGCTGCAGCAATGACTTCCACTATGTCTTATTTTTGGGGGTGCCTTATATTAGGGAATTCAACAAAATCTCTGCTATGTCTTACTTTCGGGGGTGTCTTATTTTCAGGGAAACACGGTAGCTGTACTCAGCCCTGTCACTCGAGGTGGACTAAAGGCCACAATTCCAACTAAGAAGACAACAGTATTATAAATGGCACATGGTAGTGGGGGGGGGGGGGGTTATAGATTTTCAGTGGATCCAGGACAACTATGGCACTTTTGAGGTGGATACTTAAAAGACCACTGTTAAATGTTGTCTCACTATGAAATAAGTAAATCGTTTTTAATTTTTAGTATTTGATTGTAATCTTCTTGGCTTTCGTGTTTGCACAGCTAAAATAAATTGTTAAATAACCTTATGAAATTCCTACCGATCTGGCTTATTTCTTCTGGTAGAGACATTTGGGAGCACAGCAATGTTTGATTGTTTTTTTTACTTCTTTTTTTGACTTGGGTGGGCTACAATAGACTAAACGTTTCCATAATGCATAGCAAGGAAAGACCAAAGTTATACTTTAGAGAAATCAATGATCTTGATGAGGTGATGGAAACTTTTTTACAGATGCTTCAAGTCAAACTGTACGGGCTGACACAATGACTTGAGGTCCTACAGAGGCAACGCTTGATGCTTCAAGCCAGGGACTAAATGAGATTTTGTTATGGAATAAGTGAATGATGTGGTTCATAGCCCTTGGCCAAGTCACACAGTGCTCCTTAATCTTGCTCTCCAGCGCCTATATTTTAAACACTAAAAAGTCAGGAGAGTAGGGAATGTGACATAATGTTGTCACAAGGCCTTTAATGTTCTTAAAATAATCTGTTTGTCACCTCTTCTTAGATAAGCAAATATGAAACAGGGACAGAAATCAAGGCTGTTGGTGATGGGAGTCAAAACATGTCTCATCTACACATAAAATATGTTGAAAGTGTGTACAATATGTATGTAAATAAAGTCCAATATATCTTGACACTCACTGTTTTTTATTTTTTATAGGATACATTAGGGGACGCTAGTGTTGAGTGACTTTATGTTTTACTGATTTGTGTCCTGCTAAAATTCAAGGTACATAAAATAATTTAGTGCAACATGTCTGAAAAGAGGCGCCTCCACGCCAGTTTTAAGACGCATTAAATGAGTGTATAGTGTGCCTGAATGAATGAACCTGTCAAAAATCTGGCGTGTGGTCTACCTTGCATAGCATACCTTGGGCGCATAGCATATCATTGCTAGCATATCTGATGCATTGTGGCTGGCGTATATTGCACCTAGTTTTGGTGTATGACAGTTCATTTATATATAAAATAGGGCATCAGTTTTTTGCTGCAAAATACACCCAAAAAATGGCACAGCCCTAATGGGACATGTCACCCTTAGTGAGTATTTTACAGATTAATGCAGCTCTCTCTCAAAAGTATAAAAAATCCTCTCATTATAAAAAAAAGATATAAAGAATTATTTGTTAGGAGTGTTCTAAAAACATGAAGGTTTTAATTTTTTTTTTTTAAAGCTATCATACACTTTTAACAACCAGTTAATTTATAAGGATCACTAAACATTTGGCAGATCACAGGTTGTATATTTGTTGGTACTCCTAGTGATCAATTGTAATCTGTGTGGAAAACCACCAGCAAGTATTCACCTTCCCTACAGCACCACTACAGGGTATATACAGTCCTCCATGTTAGGTAGTTAGTATTTTTAGAGTTCTTGGTTGTACAAGTTGTTCCCTGTTACAGATGCAGTTGTCCCGGGGCCCAATGGCCTGGGGCCCCCAAGGGGGGTGCCCCTACAAGACTCAGAGATACTATAAGACCTGAAGCAGGAAGAGGGAAACAGAAGAAAATGGGAGGCGGAAATTTAAAAGGGGTTTTTGCCACATGAATGTTGACAGGGGACCCTCCAAAATGGGTTTTTAATCACTTTTTAAATATTGTCTTTAATGAGATAGCCCTGAAAAGAGCTCTCCCCCGGGCTTGCGCAGACCATTCTATTGATAAAAGGGAAGCTAAAGAACTTTCAAGGCCTTTGGGGTAGAAAATTTGTCTTTTTGTAAAGAAACACATATGTTTGTTACTATAATCCCTGTGTTTGGGGCGAAAAAATAAAATCTAACAGATAGGAGGCTTTGAACAGCATGGTATAGGGACACACCCATAACACTTTGCAGCTTTTCCTGCTTTAGAGGGTTTGTTTTTGTTTTTGGGTTAAGATATTTGCTAAGCCGGGGTATAGGGAAACCTTCACCCCTTGCTCATTAGTATAACCCTTAGGGAGGAACAGGGGTTCTCGGCCAATCCCCCGGAAGAAGTTATGCGGGGGTAAATGCTTTGCTTTGGGGGGAGGGGGGGGGGGGGGGGAAGGGGAAAAAAGTGCAAAAGCCCCCAATTCAAACCCCCTTAAGGGGAAGGGGAAAGCATTTGGAAACCCCTTTAAGGGGCCAAAAAAATTTTGCAGCCCCCCTTTCAGTTTTTTTTTTTTATAAAGTTTAAAATACGATAAATTTCATTTCCCCTTCACAATTGTGTCCCCCTTGTTTATTCTTCACAAAAAAAAAAAAATTTTATATCTTTTTTTTTTTGAAGCCCGAAAAAGTGGCAAAATTGAAAAGTTCAAGGGGCAGAAAAACTTTTTGCAAGGCCTTTTTATATTTTTAAAGACATTTTGAGTCAAATAATTTTTAGTTTTTAGTAAATTAAATTTTTTTCAACAAAAATTTTTTTAATTTATAAAAAAAAAAGAATAGTACTACAAAAACCCCGAACTTTTGTAAAATTTTATTTAAAAATTTTGACTAGGAAATTTATAAAAAATAATCTTTCTTTTCCATAAATTAAAAATTAGATTCAAAATCAATTTCCATAGCCACTGTTTTCAATCAGTCTGTTTTTTAATAGTAAAATCCTAACAAAATGTGACAATAATCAATATTCCAGGCAAGTGTGGGGTTGCAACACAATTGCAGCTGGTGATTTTCTCATCAGCATGCTGAGTGTCTCGGTCGAGCTGGACCGACTACAGAATACCTTGGCTGGAAATACGCTATAGCCCTGCCAACCAGTTATGCAATTGTTGTTATTAAAGGACATAGTAGAGCAACAGACTGAAATCATTGAAGTAGTGATCAACTTGCGCAATCCCACAGTTTGAAACGACATCAGAATGTTGGGCGTGTCTTTGAACAACGGGGAACCCCTGCTTAAGTATTAGTTTAGCTGGAAAACCCAGATCTTTTGTTGTAGTTGCAGCAGGACCAGGATTTGGTTGAAAGCCAAAAAGCACCTTTGTTGTAAGTGGGGCAAACAAAGAGGTCAACAATGGCAAAACTGTCAGAAAAATGGCTGTAGTTGTATAGTTTTGCCTGTGCTGACCTGCGAATTTGTGTGGACACTTATCACTGAATAACAAGTCTACAGAGAATATTTAGCCTTAATTTGCATAAATTATTCTGAACCAAGAAAACAGGCTAAAATTTTACTTTTAATAATCCATTCAGATAAGAAAAATATAGAAAGTGACAAAAGAAACCATATTGTCTCATAGAGCAAAGTCATATATTATCACCAACCATATTATAGGCAATAGTTGTATACAGTAACATGAAGGGTTAATTGTAGACTCATGTGACCAAGTTGCCATCCAATATGAATAGTGGTCCACCTTTTACAATCCAAAATAAATGAGGGGGTGTGATATATAGGAAACGACCTTCGTATATGATCAGAAGGGCAACACCTCGAAAACCTATTCTGCCCTGCCTAACTGGAAGGGACCCGCTGCAGTAGGGGTGACCCAATCCTATGGAGGCTCAACCTAAACACAGCTATAGCCCTATACACAAAGGGCTACATGTATGATTTTTGGCGCCCAGGTGCCATTTTTTTGCGCGCATTACTCGCATAGAATGTGCCTGAATCTATAAACCTGTTCTACTACAGGTCATACATTTTGCGCTTTCTAGGCACTAAGCGGCAATTCTGGCTGAGGTAAACCACTCTTAAAATGCCCTACCTGTTCCAGCTGTAATGTGCCTGGATTTGCCATTCAAAAGTCATAAATGTGTAGAATTGTACGGTTGTAGTGCGACACGTCTCCAGCACGCCCCACCGACCATAGGCGCAGTACAGAGCGTCCATGGCACTTTGGAATGCGCCTAAGATTGGAGGGGTGCTGATTTTGGAGTGTTTTTGATTAAAAATATAGCGAACAGGGCTGCTCCAGTTGTCGGGCTGAAAAGACGGCAGACCTCTGGCACAGCACCGTATGTACATGTCGCTCATAGTCCCTGCACCTTGTAGTGGTTCTTCAGGGGAAAAGATAAAGATTGGAAACACTAAAAAAGATGCACATATAGGATGAGACAAAACAACAGATAAAAGAGTTGTCCCTAGATAGTAATCAACTAAATCCCAATATGGTCCTCAGCCCAGAAGATAATAAATTGCTTATCAAGCAATTAAACAAAATCCCAATTGTGGTGGTTCTCGCCTGTATCACAGCCCTGCTTGACTGTAAGGCTATGTTCACACGGCTTATTTCAGAACATATTTACGGTCGGATTTCTGATCACAAATACGTTCCGAAATCAGTGGCCAATAAGTTTCAGGCTATTTTATATAGATTTAAATGGGAAATACATGTCGTCGTTCAGACGACACGTATTTCCGTGCCGTATTGCGTCGCGAATTTGCAGCCGCAATACGGTTGGAAAAACAATGGTTTTGTCACTTATTGTCCCGTATTTCGCCAGTTGACTTGTTCCGTGTGGCCATTACTAGGTTGATTGGGAGGGCAAAGTAATACATAAGGCTGGGTTACGAGCCATTTTTCACCTGGACAGCAATTTGCACATTAGTCCTATATTAAAGGGGTATTCCCATCATATACAGTAGATTAGCCTTAAACATGTAGGCAAAGGTAAATAAATACATTGTTGTTCTGATTTTGCTTAATTTCAGAGTTAAAGCAGTTCTTATCCCCTGCTTATCCCTTGGCCAGCTGTTGACGTCACTCCCTGCTGTGTCTTATAATCATAGAAAGAGCTTGTTTCTTTTTCTTACTGACAAACTTTAACCCATTACAACTCTGTAGCCTTGTATCCTGCTGTAAAAACCCCTACATCATCAGAGTCCCTCTGCTTGAGCAGCCCTGGCCGGGAGAGTGACATCATTTCCTGCCGTGACTTATCAGCAGCACACGAAACTGTTGATCTTTGTGACTGACAAACAATAACCCTTTAGAGCTCTGTAGCCGTGTTCCCTGCAGTTAAAACCTTTCCATCTTCAATGTCTCTCTAACAGGATCAGGTAGAAATAGCAGAGCTGAAATGTCACTCACTGCTTTAGAACTGTCCACATCCTGAACAGGAAGTGGGAAACTGAAGTTGCTAATGAAGTGCAGGCTCTGTGAAACATCCAGATGGGAAAACCCCTTTAAGTTTAGGATTTGTTCATTTTTTAATCCCCAATTTAAATATATCTACTTATACTGTATATATCTGTAAATATACAGTTTTAACCAAGCAGCCTGGCAAAAAATACAAAGGACAAGTCAATTGGCCACTTTGATTCCGATTGTATTAGGGAGTCTGAAGAAGCTTCTCTGTATAGACAGGAGCCCTGTACATATCCCATTTTTACCATTGATCTATTTAACTCAATAAACACATATATTGGTGTGCAGACAGCACAATTAAGGTAGGGCCAGTATGGTACACATGCTCGTCTCCCTGATCATACATGTATTGGAGTGCAGACAGCACAATTAGGGTAGGGCCAGTATGGTACACATGCCCGGCTCCCTGATCATGCTTGTATTGGTGTGCAGTCAGCACAAATTAGGGTAGGCCAGTATGGTACACTGCCCTCCCTGATCTGCTTGTATTGGTGTGCAGTCACACAATTAAAGGGGTTTCTCCCCAAAAGGGATTCTTTTTGTTAAAGATCTGCAAAAACAAGTCACTTTGCAATATATGTCCATTAGCAATGTCCTACCTATTTCTAGATATCCCCACTTGTATGGGCTGTATCAGCTCCTCAGGTCGCTATAGCTACAGACCTGTTTGATCAATCCTGATAGGCTGCCAGCACTGGTTGCTATAGCTACAGACCTGGCTTCTACTGCAGCCTAGTGGAAGCCAGTGAACACGGCCCTGAATTCAAAGTGAAACCAAGAAAACAGGACTGAGATACGATGAATCCATGTAGTGAAACAACCCCTTTAAGTTAGGGCCAGTATGGTACACATGCTCGGCTCCCACTTGTATTGGTGTGCAGACAGCACAATTAGGGTAGGGCCAGTATGGTACACATGCTCGTCTCCCTGATCATACTTGTATTGGTGTGCAGACAGCACAATTAGGGTAGGGCCAGTATGGTACACATGCTCGGCTCCCTGATCATACATTTCCATATTCAGTAGCCTGAGTTGCCTTCCAATAACATCCCACAGGCCTCCCTGCTTCCCTCCACATTCCAAGCCTTCAGCTGCTGATTATCAATTCATGCTTGGTTGTTTCGACTGTACAGCGTGTGCGCAGCTATGGGGGCCTCGGGCAAGCTGGAACAAACACTTTGTAACCAAAAAGAAAACAACAAGGGATGAATGAAATATTGCCTAAGTAAACATAGCACTGAATGCTTCTATGTGCTTTTCTCCACAGATAATACGACAAGAACATCAATAGAAAACAAAGATGGGACTTTTCATTTCTTGAAATGCAATCAGTAAGCGATTGTTTGGCCTGTAGACATAGGTGAGCATTAACTTTCAAGATGGACTTCTAAGATTCAGGCGAAACAAAATATGAAAATGAACTTTGAGCGCACAGTGAACCATTTCAACACCTGGGGCCTCATGTATGAAAACTGTCTAAGTCTAAGACTTTCTTTGTTACCCATAGCAACCAATCAGAGCTCCCCTTTCATTTCATATAGAGCTCTGAAAAAATGAAAGGGGAGCTCTGGTTGCTATGGGCAGCAAAGAAAGTCTTAGACGTAGACAGTTTTATACATGTAGGGGCACATTTACCAAGGCAGTTCCAATAGAATATTGGCCCAATTTGCGTCAAAAATAATGTCCTATATGCTTTACATCACATTTATGATTTGTTTTAGACAGTATCTAGCCACTTCTGCACCTTATCTGACAAAAGGAGCGTGACCTTGACAAATGGGTGTGTCTTCATAAAAGGGGAGTGGCTTAACATGCCGTGCACCAACATTTTGTCGCAGCTAATGGCATAAAATTAACCCATTAAAAAAGGAGTAAAGTTAGACTAGATCCTCTAAACATGTTGCATATTCATTAACACTACATTCTAAGACTGAGTAGTCTAACTTTACAATAAGGCTATGTTCACACGGCTTAATTGCAGGATATATATCGCCCCGCAATTACGCCGTGTGTACGGGGGCGGGGCGAGGGCCCACCGGCCCCATAGACATGCATTATTCTCGGCGCGTATATGCTGTGAATAATTGACATGTCACTTCTCTCCCCTCTCGCCGTATGGTGCGAGCAGGGAGAGGAGACGTAAACCATAGTTCTCTATGAGAACTGTGGATTAACGTAATGACTGGGACGTATTTCAGCCCGTAATTCGCGCAGTACGGCGCGAATTATGGGCTGAAATACATCCCAAAATAAACCGTGTGAGCATAGTCTTAGAGGTAGAGAGTATTGATACATCTGCCCCAAAATTTACAAGGTTCAGGGTTCATGTACTAGAATCTGCGCTTTCCAGAATGAAAGGGCCACAGTGCTTTGTAAAGAGTCAAACATTGGTCAAAGATTTCTGCAGCTTCTTCCAATGTTGTTGTACATTCCATTATTTGGACCCAAACCAATATAAATTTCTGGAAAATGGTAATTACAGGTAAGTAGATAACTTTTAGGTGTACAGTCATGGCCAAAAGTTTTGAGAATGATACAAATGTTAATTTTTACAAAGTCTACTGCATCAGGTTTTATAATGGCAATTTGCATATACTCCAGAATGTTATAAAGAGTGAACACTTACAGCAATTAATTGCAATGTCAATAGTTGCCCAGAAATTAACTTTTTCCCCAAAAACCCTTTCAACTTCATTGCAGGCCTGCCTTAAAAGGACCAGCTAACATCGTTTCAGTGATTGCTCCATTAACACAGGTGTGGGTGTTGATGAGGACAGGGCTGGAGATCAATCTGTCATGATTAAGTAAGAATCACACCACTGGACACTTTAAAAGGAGGCTGGTGCTTGGCATCATTGTTTCTCTTCTGTTAACCATGGTTATCTCTAAAGAAACACGTGCAGTCATCATTGCACTGCACAAAACTGGCCTAACAGGGAAGAGTATCGCAGCTAGAAAGATTGCACCTCAGTCAACAATCTATCGCATCATCAAGGAATTCAAGGAGAGAGTTCTATTGTTGCCAAAAAGGCTCCAGGGCGCCCAAGAAAGACCAGCAAGCGCCAGGACTGTCTCTTAAAAGTGTTTCAGCTTGGGAATCGGGCTACCAGCAGTGCAGAGCTTGCTCAGGAATGGCAGCAGGCAGGTGTGAGTGCATCTGCATGCACTGTGAGGCAGAGACTCATGGAACAAGGCCTGGTGTCAAGGAGGGCAGCAAAGAAGCCACTTCTCTCCAGAAAAAACATCAGGGACAGACTGAAATTCTGCCAAAGGTACAGGGAGTGGACTGCTGAGGACTGGGGTAAAGTCATTTTCTCTGATGAATCCCCTTTCTGAATGTTTGGAACATCTGGAAAACAGCTTGTTCGGAGAAGACAAGGTGAGCGATACCACCAGTCTTGTCTCATGCCAACTGTAAAGCATCCAGAAACCATTCATGTGTGGGGTTGCTTTTCAGCCAAGAGAATCGGCTCTCTAACAGTCTTGCCTAAAAACACATCCATGAATAAAGAATGGTACCAGAATGTCCTCTAAGAGCAACTTCTCCCAACTGTCCAAGAGCAGTTTGGTGATCAACAATGCCTTTTCCAGCATGATGGAGCACCTTGCCATAAAGCAAAGGTGATAACTAAATGGCTCAGGGAACAAAACATAGAGATTTTGGGTCCATGGCCTGGAAACTCCCCAGATCTTAATCCCATTAAGAACTTGTGGTCAATCATCAAGAGACGGGTGGACAAACAAAAACCAACAAATTGTGACAAAATGCAAGCATTGATTGTGCAAGAATGGACTGCTATCAGTCAGGATTTGGTCCAGAAGTTGATTGAGAGCATGCCAGGGAGAATTGCAGAGGTCCTGAAGAAGAAGGGTCAACACTGCAAATATTGACTTGCTGCATTAACTCATTCTAACTGTCAATAAAAGCTTTTGTTACTCATAATATGATTGCACTTGTATTTCTGCATGTGATAAAAACATCTGACAAACACCCGGAAAAACCAGAGGGCAACAGATCGTGGGAAAATATAATCTTTGTGTCTTTCTCAAAACTTTTGGCCATGTCTGTATTCTCACTCTTAAAAACCAGAAGTAAACAGAAGACCTGGTGGGAGCACTGGAAACCTAGTTGAGTGGGGAGATAAGTACTGTATGTGGTTTTTTTTTTTACAGCTACAGCAGTACTTTTCTATTTTACAATAAACATCCCGTAAACCCTTTTAGGAAATATTTCAACACAAAATGTTAAAATGTAAAAAACATGGTTTTCTAAGGATGGTTTTCTAATAATCAAATTTCTATTTTAACTTTTTTTGTTTATTCCTCACAGCCAAAAATTCAAGTTTTAGTCTTCCTAGACTGGGTTACTGTCATGGGGACTGGCGCAGGAGCCGTCGCCCCCGCAGGGGGTCCGGCGCGGGTGCCGCGGCCGCCCGCCTCCAGCCCCTTGCTGCCCGGGTCCCGGGGCCTGGTCACTTTCCCGTCCACGCTCCTGTGCTTCCTGCTTCTGCCTGTCCCGGCCGCCGCGCGCGCACCCACTACTTAGGGCATGCGACGACTGGTCGGGATTTAAAGGGCCAGCGCTCCAGTAATTAGTCTATTGCCGGCCGCTGGTCCTATATAAGGTATACGCCCCCTGCACTCTCTGCCAGATTGTTGGTGTGCGTTAATAAGTATTGAGAGAGTTTGGAGTTCTGTTTGATTACCCGTGTACCAGTCCGTTCCGCTACGTTTTCTGACCTTGCCTGTTTGCCGCCTGTCCTGACCGTCTGCCCGTCTCTGACCACGAACCTCTGCCGCCTGTCTTGACCTCCTGCCTGTCCCCGACTACGTCTCTGGATTACGATTCTGTACCACGCATTACCCCGGCCGCCATCGCAAGCAAGTCACGTCAGTGGTAGTGACCTGGTAGCCTCTCGCCGCAGCAAGTCCATCCCGCTTTGCGGCGGGCTCTGGTGAATACCGGGGGCTACTTAGACTCCGCTCCCTGGCGTGGCTTAACTATCATCGCTTGCGGTGGTCCAGCGAATCCACCAACCCCGTTACAGTTACATAGCAATGCGGATGTGGTTTAATCATTCAGAAAGCAAGAGAACCAGTTGGCCGCCAGATAAATCTCAAATTAAAATGTACTTTTACTCCAAATTCTTTAAAAAGATAAGTCCAAACATATTGTAAACACAAGACAAGTTAAAGGATTAGTGCCATAGTTCAGTCCAGATTTCCCTGACTAACGCGTTTCGGATATTTCATATCCTTACTCATAGTTGACCTCGTCCAAAACGCCTCCAGTTCATTTAATTGATTCCTATGTAAAACCTCGTTGTAGTTCACACATGACGAGGTTTTAACACGCTTCTTTGGAAGCAATGAAAGTGTCATGTCAATTCTTGAAGCGCGTTGTAGGCGTGGTTTTCAGCGCAGTTTTTAGCGCGGTTCTGATTGGTTATTGTGGCCAAAAAAGACAGTCTTTCTGTTAGACAGTTTTGATAAATGAGACTCATTGTTCACTGCTAAGCATCATGGTCCCAAATGTCAGCACCCTGCAGACTGTACCTAGATATTCATATACTGTAATTTGAGTCTTTTAGCATATTGTATACTACGGTTAAACTTTCTGTAATACTTGGGTGTACAGCTCATGTTTCCTGACATCTGCAGTGACGCATACTGTGCAGTGCTCTGTAATCAGTGTCCTAATAGGCACAGACTAGACCCTTTCAGTAGTAAATCTGAGACATTAATTCATCTAGCAGAGGCTTGCACGACTTGAGTAGGACTCATTGGGTCTTATAATTCATAACACAAATGTTTTTCTGTGCCTGGTTTATGAAGCTGTTTTCCATTTAAATGTGACATAATCAGGTTCATGTGATGGAAATAACTCCAAAAAGGAGTTATTTACAGGAATAATTTGCAGAGAAAGCAGACATTGTTTATAAAACTGGGAAACTTGAGCTAGATGAAATAAAACTAATAATGTAAAACTCAGCGGCTCTAGCAGTTTCCTGTTTGGACGCTGGACCGGTCACTGAGAGCTGAGAGGAAAAGCCTGGGAAGCGCTCAATGCAGAGAGCAGAGGGCACTTTGTAATAAAGCCCCGCCCACTGGACACCTGACTATTTAAATGGCTCATAATTACTGAAAGACCCTTATGATCTATATATATATATATATATTACTTCCTTCATGGTAGAGGAAGGTAGACTTTTTTTTTTTATTCCTTCCTGACATATGACTTACAGTTACATCACGATGTTGGTAAGGGAGTATGGAGTGGGCTCACTTGCTGAAACTGCTTCCTCCATGGTGGGAGCTGGCTGTTAATTAGAGCCAGCACCTACTTTCATTGACCAGGACCAGGGATAACTCCAATCCCAGATGTTTAACTATTTAGATGTTGCTTTCAATGCGTACACAGCATCTAGGCAGTTGTAGAGAAGAGGCTCCCCTTCCGCCTCCTGATCATGGGGTGCTAACTGGTTGTAATGGTAGGTGGGGACCTAATGAATGTCCCCAGCTCTGCATGTTATTGAGGTAAAAGAAGACATGTAATTGAACACTACTCTGCATTTCAATATATGACATAATATTGCACAAGCAATCGTGCCCCTGAGTAGTTAACGGGGACTGACAATTTTTGTTTTAAAAAAAAGTAAAATGCTTTAAGACTAAAAAAAGAAAAAAAAATTTTACAAACACACGCTTTTGTCATTTTGCAAATAAAAAAAATACAAAAGTTAAACATAATCGGTATCTCCGTAGCCATAAAAGTTTTATTAAATAACATTATTTGTCCTGCACAGTGAACACTAGCAAAAAAATGCCCAATGCCAAAATTATGATTTTATTGGTCACTTTAACTCCCAAAAATCGGAATAAAAAGTGATCAAAAAGTTGCATTTATCCAAAATGCTACTAATCAGCCCATAAAAAAAGCCCCAACAAAGGTAGATGGATAAAAAAAAGTTACTGGTGTCAGGAAATCGTGCTGCTAAGCAAATTTAAACCCCCCCAAAAATGATAAAGACAGCTATATAAATTTGATATCACCGGAACCGTACTGACCCACAGAATAAAAATAAGATGTCATTCATGCTGCACACTGAACTTCTATGGTTTGTACATGGAAAAATAAAACATGGCTCTTGGAAAGAGGGGAGGAAAAAACTAACACAATAAACCAAAACTGCTGCAGTGGGATGGGGTTAATATGGCTGCATGGCTGACCCTCCAGAACAGGGGTCCTCAAACTACGGCCCGCGGGCCACATGTGGCCCGCCGAGGATGTTTCAACTTCCGCGACCGCCCCTGGGACCGGTCGACATTCAACTAAACTACAGTTCAATGCCGGCGGGCCCTGTAATCATGGGCAGAACGACAAGGCGGCGCTGTGTACGCAGCACAGATGATGTGAGTGTCATCACTGCCTGTGCCAGAAGAAGACGGAGTCGAGCGGGCACCTTTTCAGAGCAGCGGGAGAGATGGGTGAGTACTTCTATTTTATTTTTTTAACGCCTATTGGGGATATTTACGTGCCTATTGGGAACATTTACCTGCGTATATACCTGCCTATTGGAGACATTTACCTGCCTATTGGGGAACTATCCTGCCTATTGGGGACATGTTCCTGCCTATTGGGAACCTGTACCTGCCTATTGGGAATCTGTACCTGCC
Organism: Phyllomedusa bahiana; assembly: GCA_025379985.1. NCBI lineage: Eukaryota > Metazoa > Chordata > Amphibia > Anura > Hylidae > Phyllomedusa > Phyllomedusa bahiana. Next base: position 1,226 of record JAODAL010026426.1, on the reverse strand, counting down.
TATTGGGGACCTATGCTGCCTATTGGGGACCTATGCTGCCTATTGGGGACATGCACCTGCCTATTGGGGACATGTACCTGCCTATCGGGGACATGTACCTGCCTATCGGGGACCTGTACCTGCCTACTGGGGACATGTACCTGCCTACTGGGGACTTATGGTGCCTCTTGGAGACATTTACCTGCCTATTGAGGACATTTACCTGCTTATTTTTCCAGATTGAAACATCTGAAATCTCCAACCAGATCTAGACTAACTGATGCACACTTGCATCACTTGTTACGACTAGAAGTGACAAATATGGAACTGGACATTGACCATCTCATTAGCCAAAAGCAGGCCCAGAGTTCTCATTGAAACCGGTACGTTGTTGATTTAACTTTACTGTTCTTCATTTTAAATATTGTATTTTTCCCGTTTTGTTTTTGTACTTCAAAAAAAGATACTGTATGTGCAGCGTGCATAGGGAATTTGTTTAAAAAGTTTTTTTTAAACTATATTCCGGCCCTCCGATGGCCTGAGGGACAGTGAACTGGCCCCTGAAAAAAAGTTTGAGGACTCTGCTCCAGAACGATGCAGGAGAGGGGCATATGGTTCTGGGATAGTAGTAATCCCACCATATGAGCTACTCTGTAATGGGTGAGAAATGGTGGCAATTAGATGAAGACCAATGACAGGTTCTCACCTGACCTATTAATCCGTACATACAACATTCTTGCATGATTTTTTCATGATGCAAGAAAAAAGAGATATCTTTATTGCTATTGTGTATACTATACTGTGCCCTTCACTAGCATGAAGGTCAGGGAGCTACATATTGTTTTGATGAGGAAGCCCTGCAGTCATCCCATACTTTCCCCTGTGACATCTGCTTCATATTTAGTAACTTCAAGCAGGATCATCTAAATTTTTTGAGGGTTTATGTGTCTGGAGAGGTTTAAAACCCGATCATATGCACAGCGATAACCCGTCACTGCCAAAACACTGCACTATAATTAGACGATGCCATTATGGTTCTCCAGGTATAGATAAAGCATTTCATTTTACCTCATTGACCTTCTATGCACTGTCGTTCAGACAGAGTCCCGAAAATTTTCCCATTCCCCCTGGACACACAGAGTGGCCACAGCCTCCAGGCTTTTCCTTCACGGACATTTATGGCATCTCCACAGAAATGTCTGATAGATGTCCAAAGTTCACAAATGGCGTTCCCTGACCCTAATTCA
>JAODAL010026425.1:0-56820 GCA_025379985.1 Phyllomedusa bahiana | reverse complement strand
AAATTTGAAAAAAGCGTACTGGCCAAAGTGAAAAAACCCCGTATCTAAAAATGTATTGGGGTTTAAAAAAAGGTATTTTTTGGGCCCCTTTTTTAATTCACCTTTTGTGACTAAAAATTGCGGGTTTTCACTTTTAAGTGAAAGGGGTGCCTCAAGGAACAAAGCGTACTGGGGCCAAAGGGGAAAAAAAAACGTATCTGAAATTTTATTGGGACAAAAAAGGGGTTTTTTTGGCCCCTTTAAAACCTGTCCCTGACTACAAATTTGCTGGATTCAAAATTTTTTAAATGAAGGTGGCTAAAATCAACAAAGCTGGAAGGGGCACCTAACAAAGAGACCTGCATTTACTAGAAAAGTTTGTGTACCTAATTAGGGTTAAAGCGTTTGGGCGTTGGCTATCGAGAACGACCCGTTAGTCGTTATTTCCGGGCCGCTATGATAAGGTTTTTCGATAGTGAGCATCGTTTAAAGAGCGATTACCTTTAAAGTTAGGGGGAAGCAAAAAAACACCTTCTTATTTAAAACCCCCAAAAAAGGCTGGAGAAGCTGTTTTTAACTTTCCACAACAGTCAAATGGATAGTCCCTACTTTTTTAGGCAACCCACTTAGGTTTTTAAAAAAGTCACAAAAAAAAAAGTCAAGCCATTCAAATCCCTGTCTTGTCCCAAAAGCCTGACCCTTAAACCTCATCCCCCCAAAAATTAAAAAGTGCGAAGGCGGGAATGATTTAAAACCTTATTTTTACTTGAAGGACATTGAATATCCCTGTCCTGGAACGCGCATGAGCCCAAAACCTGCTTTACCCCCAGATTTAAAAAAGGCCCCAAAAAAAAAGGAGCCCTTTTCAACCCCCCTTTTTTAGTTGAACGGAAAATTGATTTTTACCGGGTCCGGGGCCACAGCAGGCCCCCAAAACCCTGCAGGGGACCCCCACATTTAAAAAGTCCCGGAAAAAGGAGTTTTTAAACCCCACCATTTTAGTTGAACTGGACATTGACTATACCGCCCGGGCCAACAGGGACCCCAAAACCCCTGCATAAACCCCCCACTTTTAAAAAAATTCCCGGGAAAGGAAAGGAGATTTTCAACCACCATTTTAGTTTCCCCTGGACTTTGGGATATCCCTTTGTCCGGGCCCCACAGCATGAGCCCCAAACCGCATGACCCCCCTTTTAAAAAAAGTGCGGGGAAAAAAAGGATTCTTTCAACCCCCCAATTTTATTTTTAAAGGGACTTGACATACCTGTCCGGGGCCCAGCATGAGCCCCCAAAACCTCAGGCCCCCCCCTTTTTTAAAAGGTCCCGGAAAAGGGAAAAAAGGAATTTTCAACCCCCTTTTTAATTTTTTCATGGACTTTGGGATTTAAAACCTGTCCGGGCCACAGCAGGGCCCCAAACCTGCATAAACCCCCACTTTTAAAAAAAGGTCCCGGGAAAAAAGGGAAAAAATCTTTCAACCCCCCATTTTGGGTTTGAACTGGACTTTGGGGACTATACCTGCCCCCGGGGCCCCAAAAGGGCATGACCCCCAAAACCTGATGACCCCCACTTTTAAAAAAGTCTGGAAAAAAGGGAGCTTTCAACCCCCATTTTAGTTTAAAGGGCCCTTTTAAATATACCGGCCCCCTGGGCCCCAGCAGGGACCCCCAAACCTGAAAGGACCCCCACTTTTAAAAAAGTGCCGGAAAAAGGGTCTTTAAAACCACCATTTTAGTTGAACTGGACTTTGGGACTATCCCCTTTTCCGGGGCCACAGAATGACCTGGGGCCCCGGGAGTTACGGGTGGGTGGGGTTTAAAAAGCCCAGGCGGGCGCCGTCATCTATTAAACGAAAGGTTAAAAATCCCTGATGAACGCAGCAAGGGAAAACGTGTGGGAAGCAAGTGCGGAAGGGGAAGGGGTGAGAACCCCACCCTTCCCTTTTTGTACACGCCCCAATCCCGGGGAGCGCTTCCCCCTCCGTATGATTTGGGGCCCAAAATTAAATTTCCCTTTGGAAATATGGTGGTTAAGGGTCCTTTTACACCCAGGGTCCCCTTTATTTGGCATTTTTTTTTCTCATTTTACTCAACGTGCGGGAGGAAATGGCCCTCTGTATTTTGGTTTCTCTTTTTGTGCTCCTTTACCCCATTTTTCTCTGAATAACCTACATCGGCCCAATTTTTTTTCCCTGTCCCTTTCCCTTGTACAAATTCAGGGGTTTTTTTTTTTTAAAAAGCTTTTTTTGTAATGCAAGTTTTTTAGTATTTTAAATTTCTGGGAAAACACATTTTTAAAATAGGAGGGAAAATTCCCACCATGTCTTTGTTTCTCTTTTTTTCTTTGAAATTAAAGGGGGTGGTCTAAATACGGGATTGATAGCTATTTTAAAAGGGATCTTGCAAAAACAAGTCATTTTGCAAATGTGCCCCATTAACAGTTTTCCTACAAATTCCTTTTTTCTGACAGCACCATAAACCCTTGGGCCCAAACTCTTGAAAATTTGTGAAGAACAAATGTTTTTAGAAACAACATTTTTTGGGAATGGGACCTTGTAGTATAGCTCCCCATGTCACACCCAAAAATCCCCCCCAAAAAATTCAAAGAAAGACCCTTGACCCCATTTTTAAATTTTGGGAAGAACAAATGCCCCTGTTAGAAAAAAACATTTTTTAAAAATGGGAAACCGTGTATAGCGGCATGCACAGCAAAAATCCCCCCAAAAAATTTCAAAAAAAGCCCCCTTAGCCCCCTTTTGGGTTAAAATTGTGAAAAAAACAAATGTCTGTTAGAAAAAACCCATTTTTTAATAATGGGGAAACTGTAAAATAGTGCATTTAAAAGCAGCATGCCCCAAAAAAATTTTTAAAAATTTGGACTTCTCGGGCCACTTTTTAAAATTGTGAGGGAGAAATGCCATTTTTAAGAACCCAAATTTTCTTTTTCCAAAAAACCAAAATTGGGCTTACCAAAACGGGCAACATGACCCCCAAAAAAATTAAAATTGATTCTCAGCCCCAAATTTTAAAAAAAATTGGGGAGGGAAAAATCCACTGGGAAGTCCTTTTTTCTGTTCCAAAGGACCAGGATTATTGCTGTTTTCTCACAAAAAACTTTGCCCTAAAAAACCATTGACAATGCCAAAAAACTTCTTAAATAAAGTGAGTAAAGGAAATTTACGGTGTTGTCGGGAAAACCTTGCTTTTTTTTACAGTCCCCTCAAGCAAAAACCATCAAAATGAAATGTTGGGAAAAAGAAAAAAAATTGCAGTAAGAAAGGATTTTAAAAAAAAAAGGGTTTTAAAAAAGGGGAAAAACCATTTTCTTTTTTTGAAAAGGAAATGGGAAGTAGCCCGGAAACCCTAATCGGTGACCTCGGCAATTGGGGGCCACAAACCAATAAATCAAGACCTTCCCTGATTCACTTGATGAAAGCCCCAAAACGATCCACATTATCGTGGAAAGCCAGATGCTTTTTGTCTGTAATGACCCCTCCACTGTGTTGAAGGTCCGCTCAGATATGACGCGGGGCCTGTGGCAGAAAAACACCTCTATGGCGTGACACCCACTGGGTTTTCATGTCCTTTTTTGGTCCCCAGAAGTCCTTTTTGGGGGTCCGGAACACATGAAAAAAACATGGGTGTTGAACGCAGTTTGTCGTGCACCTTGATTTTAACCTGACTCGTGTTTTTGGATGTGTCCCTGCATTGCATGCTTTGGTGGGGGTTTTGGAAAACAAAGATTGCCGGGAGGTCACCCATTAGGTTTTCTGCCCCCTTGCCTTTGCTGCCCCCTTCGCCTATTTTGGCACTCTCCCTGCGGGCACGCCCGGATGTTTTTTTCCAAACCGTGCCTTTTGGGGGAAACGGAACCCAGACGCAAAGATGTCTCCATTTGGGATCAATAAAGCAAGGTCTCCATTTCCTCATTTTACTCTCTATTTGGGTGGGTGGAAGGAAAGTGCGAGTTTTTTTTTGTACCGGGGATCCAGGAGGGTGGCCACCCGGAAACCCCTTTGTTGTTCATTTTGAGGGCCTTTAAAAAGGGCGAGGATCATGTTGGGGGAAAAATGGAGCACCCAAACCCCTCATGTGAGAGATGGACCCTTTTTTTTTCCCCAAAACCCTTTCTGGGTGGGGGGGGGCCCTAGAAAAACTGATCTTTCCTTTTTCCCCCGGGCCTAAAATTTCCCGCGCCAACCTTTTTCCCAAGGCGGGACGTCGGTAACATCGGTGTCTGGGAATACCCCCTCCTCCTCCCCCTTTCCGTTTGCCCCCGGCACAGTTTTCAACACAGCCCTGGCTTCCCTGAGATGATGACCCTGGAGGGGATGCGCCACCTTGCATTTAGCTCGGGACCCCGGAACCATCCCTAATGAAGCCCAAATAAAAATTGTGAAATGTGGGGCCTTGGGGAAATTTGACGGAAAAAAAAGGCTCCGTGTCCGCATCTGTGTCCTTTCCCCCCTCCATCGCGGGGGGGGACCGGGTTGTTTCAAAAGTCCCCCAAACGAGTTCCAAAACAAAGACCCACCACGGGGCTCACCCGGAAAAAGGGCATTGTCCGACTGCCCATTTTGGGGGCTTTTTTAAAAACTGGAAAGGGATGGGCAGAGCTCTTTAAACCCCCTTTCCACTCTCGGTGGTTAAAACACCCCGAGGTCTGAAACCGCTGTTGTCGGGCCCAATGTGTCACTTCGTATGCTTAAGGGCCCTTTGGGGCTGCTCCCCACAATGTGGAGCTTTTGTGGAGGAATTCCAGCGGTTGCCACTTTCAACAATGAGAGGGTTGACGGGGGGGGAAACCGGGAGCGGGACGCTGCAACGCAGCCGGGCGGGACGAAGAAAGGGTGCAAAAGGGCCCGGTAAGTGCGAACTCAGACCTCGAGCCTTTTTTCAGCAGGGAGCCCCAGCCCCCGGGGTAGCCTTTAGAAATTCGGGAAAACCCGGGGTTCATGACAGGTCCAGGCAAGGGTTTGTGCCCCGGGCCAAACCAAATTTTTAAGGGGGGGCCCACAGAAGGTTTCGCCCGTTTTTTTTTTCCCCCCCTTTACCCCCCCTTGGCCTGGCAAAAGGTTTTTGGGTACCCAGCCGCGCTCGGTTTGGGTTGCGGGACCCGTCCACAGCCCTGCCCTTTGTTTTTGGGGGGAGGGTTTCCCCCAAGAAAATTTAAATTTTTCAAAACGGCTTTGGTTTTCGGGGCACGTGATGCCACCAGAGGCCCTTTGGGGGGAAAGACCCCTGCCCACCCCTGGGGGTTTTAAAGGGGGAGCGGGGGGCGCCAAAACCTGAGAGCCCCCGTCCCCCAGAACATCCACCCACTCCCCCAGTGAGTGTCAAAAGAGAAAGGGGCCCGGGGTGCTTACTAGCCCATGGTGGGTTTGGTCAGATGGATTTTTCCGGCCCCAAGATGCAGACAATGCGCTTAAAAATTTTAAGATGACCCCGGGGTGGCCGGGGCGGGGGACGGCTTTTCTGGAAAAGAAATCCCTGCTCGGCATCTGGTTTTTGGGGGGAGGCAAGGGCCATGAAAGTGGGGAACCCATTGTGTCCACCAGACGGAAAAAAAGGGAACATTTCCAAGGCCTGAGCCCCCGGGAATTTTCCCGGCATTCAGGCTTGGGGGTTTGGGGGGGTTTGGGGGTTTTTTAAATTTTTTTTTCTTCTGCTCCCAAAATGGAAGACAGAAGGCTGGCTGTTTAAATGGCCGCTTTTAACAGCGGGGCAGGTCGGCAAAAAATGCGGGGGAAGGGGGAAGGGGTAAAGGTTTGGGGCCCCTTGTGGCTGGTGGTAACTTGGGCGATGGTGGGGGCGAAGCGAGGTGATCCCCATCATGAATTTTGGAGACATGGGGAGCTGGGAAGCTTGGGGGTGGCGGAGGAGGAGGGGAGCGGAGGGCAGAGGGGTGTGACAAATGGTCGGAGGGCCCGCTCGGGCTGGCCCTTTTTTTGGCCCAAAATGTTTTCCCCCCTTTTTTAAATCATGCATTGGGGTGCATGTGACTAGACAAAGGTTTTTGGGGGTGGTTAACCACCTTTAAATTTTGCCTCTACTTTTCTTTACGGCAAAAGGGGGGGCATATGCAAGCTGGGTGAATCAGAGGCTTGCTCAAAGAAGGCCCCGGCTTTAGAGGCCCGGGCCTTTTTGACGGGGATAAGCGAGGAGCGGGGTTTGCGCTGACCGTGGGTGGCGGGAAACCCTATCCCGCGGGGCTTTGCGGGGGCCCCCCTCTCCCCCTTTTTTTGGGGGGACCCCATTGACACTTAAACCCCCTCCCTCTTCCTCCTGTCCCAAAAAGAGGGAAACGCTTTGCAAGCCAAAATTTTGCCCGGAAAAAAAACCATGTGGATCCGCATTGGGCGTCAACATGATTTATTTTAACACAGGTTTACTTGGTTTGTCCTGACTTTTCTGCATCCGAAGCGCGGGTCCCAAACCCAAAAGGGGGCCCGCAAGGCGTTGCCGCCGCTGGGATTTTTGCCGGGTTTGGAAACCGGCCCCTTTTTTCTCCCCCTGATGGAAACAGTTTCCCGGGGGGGGTCAGAGCAGACTAAATCATCCTCTTGATCTTTTTAAAAAAGGGTTTTTCCGACCCCAACCGCCAGTTTTGCCCTCAAAAAAGGTCTTAGACAATTTGGGTTAATTCCCCAGTGGTGGGTTCAAAGAAATTGACATTTGGGCTGCTTTATGGTTTGGGCGGATTTCTGGGTGATGCTGATGACGACATTTGTTTGGGCCCCGGGGCTGGGGGGGCGAGGAGGTAAGACCGGGTGGATGCAGGTTGCATTAACCAAAGGGAAAGGGCAAATTGGCCGCTGGGTTTTTTACTGAGATTAAAAGGGCCCCGACCCAGCGATGACAGGCCGACGGTCCTTTCAACGCGATCCCCTGGGCCCTGCCGGGGTTTTCGCCCCGCACTTTGGGAAAGGGGCAAACCCTTTCTTTGACCTCTAACTCCCTGTGCAACCCCCCTCTTTGCTCGCTTTCCCCCGCATTTTTGGGTCCAGTTTTGAAAAATAAAAATTTGAGAAGGTAAAGGAAAATTTTTGGAAAGTCTTTCCTTTTTTTAAAGACGGTAAAACACAGCATTTTCCCAAAACCCTCTAATAAAACAAAAATTGGTGGGTTCAAATTTTACTGCGGTGTTCCCCCTATCAACAAAAACTGGACTTGGGGGAAAAGTGAAAAAAACAGTATTTTGTTATTTTTTTGTTATAAAAACAAGGTTAAATTTTTTGCAAACCCCTTTTAATTCACCTGTGGTTTACTAAAAATTGCTTTTTTTTCGAAATTTTGTGCAAAGCTGCGTCAATGAAAAAAAGCGGAAATGGCCAAAGTCAAAAAACAAAGTATTTTGTTTGTTTTCGTATAATACACGGATTTTTTTCACCTTTTAATTCACCTGTGGTGACTAAAAAAATTGCTGTTTTTTTAAAATTTACGTGCAAGTTTCGGTTTTAAAGCAAACTTTTAGTGGCCAAAGCCAAAAAAAAATGTTTTGTTATGTTTTCCCCTTTTAATACCCCTGTATTTTTTTGAAACCCTTTTTTTTTACCAGGGGGAAATATAAAAAAATTTTTGGTTTTTAAAATTTTTCCCTGGGAAACTGCGTTTAATTAAAAAAGCTTTTAGTGCGCCCAAAGAAACAAAAAACGTATCTGTTTTGTTTTTGTTAAAACCCCGGGGAATTTTTTCAACCCTTTCCCAATTTACCTGTGGTGACTATAAAATTGGGTTTTCAATTTACCCCTGCCAAACTGCTTTAATGAACAAAGCTGTAGTGCGCCCCCAAAGTAAAAAACAAAGTACTGTTTTGTTTTGATAATACCGGTTTTTTTTTTTTCACCCTTTTTTTTCAAAAAGTGGGGTTTTATAAAATTTCTTTTTTTCAGATTTACCGGGGCAAGCTGCGTCAATGAACAAAGCTGTAGTGCGCCCCAAAATAAAAAAAAAAACATACTGTTTTGGGTTTTTGTATAAAACACGAATTTTTGCACCTTCAATTCCCTGTGGTTTACTAAAAAATTGCTGTTTTAAGATTTTCGTGCAAGCTGCGTCCCAAAAGGGGTAAAGCTGTAGTGCCAAAGTAAAAAAAAAAACGTATCTGTTAGGGTTTTTGGAAAAACACGGTATTTTTGCACGTTTCAAATTCCCCCTGTTGGGGACTATAAAAAAAGCTGTTTTAAAATTTACGTGCAAAACTGCGGGCAATGAACAAAGCGTTGTGCGCCAAAGTATTTTTAAAACAGTATTTGTTTTTTTTCGTATAAAACACGGTATTTTTTTTCACCTTTTTAATTCAACCCGTGGGGGGACTTTATAAAAAGGGCCCGTTTTTTAGATTTACTTTAAGCTGGTTTAAAAGGGAAAAAAGCTTTTTAAATGCGCCAAAGAAAAAAAAAGTTTTCTGTTTTTGTTTTCGGATAATACAGGTATTTTTTTTTCACCCCTTTTAATTCAAACCCGTTTGGGGACTATTAAAAATTTTGTTTTTACCCTTTTAAATGAAGGGGATATATGAAAAATTGGGTGGAATGGGTTTAAAAAATTTAAAATGAAAAACCTATCTGAAAAGTTTTACTGATAAAAAAAAAGTTTTGCACCTAACACAGAGACCGGGGTTTCTAGAAATTTTTGTGTAACCCCCTTTAAGTTCAGGCTCCAAAAATCCAAAAAAATATTTTAATAAACAAACTGTTTTAAAAAATAAAGATATTGCCGTGCAATGTTACACTAAGTCTTGGGTGAACTTTTATCCAGTTTCTTTATGGGGCTTTTTTCGGGTTTTCCCCCCCGGCGGGCCACCCCCCCCCGCTCCCCCCCCTGAACCCTTTAAAAGCATAGATTTCTCCTTTTTTAAAAATTTCTTTCCTAACACATAAAAAAACTTCCAATTTTTCCCAATCTAAAAATAAATTTTAAGGATCCCCAAAACAATAGTTTGGGTTTTCTCGGGGGGGGGGGCAGGAAAATAGAATAATTTCGCTGAGCTGTTTTTGGCCCCGGGAGAGGCACGTTCCCACTCCTAGGAACGCCCGAGAGACAAATAAGGCTTTAACCCGGAAACGTGTTCTAAAGTAAAACGAGGGGGATTTTGATTTTTCCCCGCCCCAAACGGGAACCATTTTCACATCCCGCCCCGATGTCCAACACCCCTCACCCTCTCTATTCGTAATTTTGATTTGGGTGGCCAACCCCAAAAATTTTTCAGGGGCGCCCAAAATGGGCATTTTTTAAAAATGGGTTTCACAGATTTTTTTGCCCTTTTTTATCGCATGTTTTTAAAAATTTCGGGGAAACCCCCTAAAAACCCTTTGCTATTTCAACTTTGTCGATAATTTAAACGCCCAAAACACTTGGGCATTAAATATTAAATCCCCTTTATGTTCCGGGTGTAAATTGGGCTTTTGAATGTTTTCCCGTACATTGCATTGACTTTCTATATATAAAATGTTTGACATAGCAAGTATTAAATACAAATAAAATGTTTTTTGATTTACCTTAGGTCGCAAACAATAAAAAAAAGAAAAAATTTTTAAAAATATTGAAAAATGTTCAGTAATTATTGTTTTTTTGTCCCAGGTTTCCACCTACGGTAAAAGAAAATACAATGTTGTGTCTTTGAAAAAGAAGACATGGAACAAAGTGTATTCAAAGACAACGTTCGGAGTGTACATTAATGGATTACACAGTGTGTGTTTTGAATAAAACAAAATCAAAGAAACGCTAAGCATAACCTAAAGAATTTCAGAGTTATTAAATTATACATTTTAAAATGAGGAAAAAGTCAAGTGTAACAGTGTGGCATTCTTCGTGGGGGTGAAATATACTGGGAATGCATTTAGCACAATTTATACAATGTGTGGGCACCCAGTAAATACAAGTAACTTTTTCTTTTGTTTTCGGATTGCAGTAAAGGCAGATTTTGTAACTGTTTCAATGCCAGATCTCTGCAGATTTACTTTTTATGATGATGTAAATGACAGTAATTGTTTTAAAGAATATGTACAAATTTTGTTTTATTCCTCCAAGTCATTTAGAATTAAAAAGTAACCAATTTTTCTAACAGTCTTTAATGAAAAAAACATTCTTCCCGTGTTACACTTTGGCGCCCTGCTATGTTTTCCCATGATTTATATAAATAAAACCCTGTAATGCCTTGAACAAAAAACATTAATTGGTTCCAAGATGACAATTTAAAAATTTGAAACCTAATCTAGGGAAAAGGAATTGGTTTAAAAATGCAAAATGTCACCCAACGTAATGCAACGTGAAGATTAAAGAAAATAAACAAAAACTTTACAATTAAGGGCCCTCTAGATATAAAAAGTCGAAAAAAACTGCTGGATCTGGAAAACCCCTTTTTATGTTAGGAAAAAGGGAATTTTTTTTTAAGACATGTACCTTATACACAAATTACTAGAAGAAATTAAGACACCCCACCTAGCCCAAAGCAGTAAGAACATGCGTCCACACGTATGTAGGAGGAGCAAAAAGACCCCAATAGGGATGCACTTCTCTAATACGGGGTTTCAATGAAAATGCTTTATTTCAAACATACGTGTTCAGATCACGTGTCTGTGCCTTTAAGATGGGTCTGTTTTTTACAAAATTTAGGAAACCTTTTTATGGTGGAAATATTGTAATCTGAGGCCATTGTGAATCAATCGATTACTGTATGTTCTTGTATTTTGTGTTTCTCCCTTTGCCGATTGGAGGCATAAAGATAAAATGTTCAAAAAAATTACATCTTTATGTTCTTAAAGTTTCTGTGCCACTTACCGTATAATCTAAAAGAGAAAACAAATTAGGGATATTTGTTGTATTACGGAGGCACATGCCAACTGTCGTTTTTGATTATTGTTTAAGGGTCTTAAATATTAAAAACAGCTTAATCTGGTAAAATAATAAGATGCTGTAATTTGACTCCTCGTTCCCCTTCCTCCTTTCCATCCCTAAGGTTTACTTTGGTCCTTCTCAACATTGCATCCAGTCACTAGCTGCAGCAGAGTAGAATTGCGTGAGAATGGTAGTGGTGGGGGACCTGTAAGGCCAGTACAATTTCTTCTGGTTAAATTGTGCTCCTTTTTGTACTGATGCCATCCATTCTGTATCATCTGAAAAAAGCAAATTTGGGGAGAAATGGTGCCCCAAAAAATTTTATTAAAAAATTCACTTGTAAGTTATATGGCATGCACAGGAGGAAGTAGATGGTGATGGATGCAGGCTCCAGGTATCAGGAGGTGAATCCATGTGCTTTGGGATGCCCGGGCCCCTTATGGTGGGGGGGATTGCTGGAAGGTTTAGTGCACTGTTTCAAATTAGAAACCACAGAGTTTTGGGGTGATGTTATCAGTTCTTTAAAGGGTTAAAAAGCAGGGTGTGGGTAACCCATATTACAATTTATAATTTCCCCTTAAAAACTCCGGAGGGAATTTTTTTTGGGTACCATGACCCCCGGGTCCCCTTTTTTTCGGAGAAGGATATTCCCCAACTCCCATCTGGACCAAGCTTTCCAGTCACCCGGCAGGCTTTATTGGGCATGTTGGATGTTCCCCAGTCATGGCCCAAACCTCCTTTTTGCCCTACCTCTCCCAGGCAAGGCCGCTGTTAGGGCAATACTGTTGTACAAGACCTGGATTAAAATGTGAAACAAGGGTTTCCACCTTCAGAGGTCCTGTGAGGAGCAGAGATTGCATGAGGGGAGATTTTGGAGATTGGGGGAGAGTTGTATGGAGGGGAGGGTTTTGGAGAGTTTTTGTAGGTTTTGGTTTAAAGAAATTTGAAGTGAATGGCTGATTTAATGGGTGGGGGGAAAAAAAGTGAAGGGATTGCAGAGAGGGGGAGGCAGAAGGTAGGAGGAGAGAGGAAAATAAGACGAGCAGCAGAGTTGGGGGAATGGTTTGAAGGGAGGCAAGGGTGCTAAACGGGGGGCCGCAGGGGAAGGATGTTGCAGTAGTCTAGGCGAGAGAAAGACAAGGGCATGGACTTGCATTTTTGTTGTGACAGGGTTAAGGAAAGAGGGGATTGTTAAAAATTTTTTTTTGGTGGGGGTGGGGGGGCAAAAGGTAAGGGTTTCGATGGGGTGGTTTGAAAAAACAATTTCAGAGTCAAGGGTTTTTCCCCAAACAGCGGAAATTGGGGGGGGAACCCGTTTAGAGTGTAGAGCATCGGCCCGGGGAGAGGTAAGGGGTTTTGGGTATGGGTTTGAAGGACAAAGCGGAGGGCAAAGGTTATTCCCCAAAGGGAGCGGACTTGCGGGGGGGGGGGGGGGGGGGGGCCCGGGGAGAGTGTAGGGGCCAAATTTACCCATGATAGAGACATAGGGGGGGAGGGATGGGGGCGGGGAAGGGGGGAAAGATAATGAAAATTTAGTTTTCTTACATTAAGTTTTAGGGGGATGGGAGGGGGAAGAAGGAGGATATGGACGACAGAAAATCTGGGATCTTGGGAAAAGTTTGGGTTAATGTCTGGGCTGGAGATGTAAAGTTTTTGGGTTTAAACATAAGGGGGGTATTGAAACCTTTTGGTGCTATGAGGTTTAAAAAGACCCAAAAAATGTAGGGTAGAGAAAAGGGAAAGGGCCCAGGATTGAAACCTGGGGGGGCACCAAAAAAAGGGGGAGGTTTGAGGGAGGAAGGGGGTGTGGGGGAGTGAAAAAACAACTGAGTGTCGATCAGTGAGGTAAAGAGGAGATCCAGGGGAAAAGGGCCCAGTCTGTGATGTAAGGGATTGGGGAGTGTCAAAGGCAGGGGGATAAATCTAGGAGGAGAAATTTTAAATAGTAGGAAGTGAGGCTTTAGGGTTACTAGGTCTTGGTGACCTTGGTTAGGGCCCGGGTTTTTGTAGGGGTAATGAGATCAAAAAAACCCGGGTTGCAGTGGGGGCAAAAAGAGAGTTTTTAGGAAGATTTGGGGGAAGTTTTTAAGGGGGAAAGAGTGGGGTTTTTTAGGAGGGTTTAAATATCAAAAGGAATAAGTGAGATGGGGCGATAGTTGGGGCAGAGAGGGGGGGGTTTAAGAGATGGGTTTTTTAGGATGGGTGTGATGATGCATGCTTAAAGGGGGGAAGGGAAGATGGCCCCCGAGGTTAGTGGGTAGGTTGAAAAAAAATGGGTGGGGGAGCTGGGGGTTATAAAAAAGGGCTGGGTCTGGGGGGAGGTGAGATGGGAGTGGATAAAAAATTGCCCGGAAGTGAGTTTTGGGTTTGGAGAGTAGAGGGGGGAGAGCTTGTCATGAGTGGGGAGTGGGGGAAGCCCAAATTGGGGGAAATGCAAGATGGGGTTTTGGGAACTGTATAGGTAAAGTGGCTGTCGGGGGGGGGCTGTACAGGCATGGGTGGGGCAATAGGGAAAAGTGGGGGAAAACTTTTCTGATGAGGTTGGTTTTGGTTTTTGAAAGTGGGTGGGGAAAAATCATCTGCTGAAAAGGGGGGATGGAGGAGGGAAGGTGCTTGGGGGACGGAGAAGAGATTTTAAGGTTTTTTATTAGTTGTATGGGGGCTGGGGGGAAAAGGGGGGGTAGGGTTTGTGGGAAGTAAACCTATTTGGGGTGAGGATTTGTGCAATTTAAATGTGTGTAGGATTTTTTGTATGAGGCAAAGTCGTCGCTAGAGTGGGTTTTCCTCCGCAGCGTTCAGCAATTTTGGAAACCCCCTCAGCTGTTTTGTGGAGTCGTTTTGTCGGGTTGGGCTGTTTTGGTTTTGCAGGGTTTTGTTGTGCGTGAGGGGGGTTACCCAAAAGAGTTGAGAATTTTGCAAGGGTTTTTTGGTTTTGTTGGTTCCCGCGGGGTTGTTTTAAGGGGGTGAGCCCGGAGGAGTTTGTGGGTAGGGGGATTGTGGTGAAGGTTTTGGTCAGAGGTAGGGTGTTTAGAGTTGGAGAAGTCATGTAGGGGAAAGAGGCGGGGGAGGACGAGGTCCAGAATGTGTCCATATTTATGATTGGCCCCCAGAGGGGCCCTGGAAAAGGCCCCCAAAGGGGAAAAGGAGAGCGGAGGGGTTGTTTTCCCGGGAAACGAGTGGGGTGGGTTTGATTTGGGGGGGTTGAATTTTCCCCT
This sequence comes from Phyllomedusa bahiana, assembly GCA_025379985.1. Lineage (NCBI taxonomy): Eukaryota > Metazoa > Chordata > Amphibia > Anura > Hylidae > Phyllomedusa > Phyllomedusa bahiana. Next base: position 42,788 of record JAODAL010026425.1, on the reverse strand, counting down.
TGTTTATTGTGGGGGGTGTCGGGGAAAAAAAGGGGAAAAAAGCCAGGAGGTAAAGTAGTCAAGGAAGGTGGTGGCAGGGACTGGGGGTTTGGGTAGATGACCGCCACTTGGAAATTGGAGGGGGGGTAGATGCAGATGGAGTGCACCTCAAAGGAGAGGGGGTTGAGGGAAGGCTGAGGGAAGGTAGTGGCGGAGTGGGGGCAAAGGAAATGGTGTCTGACAGGAGAAGGTCAACACCTTCGCCATGTTGTTCCGGGGAGGGGAGCAGGGTAAAGTGGAGACCCCCAAAGGAGAGTGCAGCAGGAGACCTTCGAGGGTGTCAGCGGGTTTCCCCGTCAGACTAAGGAAGGAAATTTTCGTTAAAAAGGGGGAAATGTATGTAGGAGAGTTTTTTTCATACAGACCGTGCATTCCAGAGAGCTCCAGAGAGAGAAATAGGAGAAGGAGGGCACAAGGTAATAGGTTTTAAGTTAAAAGAGTTTGAAGATATAGATCTGTTTGCGACTGGAAATATAATAGGGGGAAGTGCTAGGGGGGCCCTGGGGTTAAGAAATCCACAGCACCGAGGAGGGGCCGCAGCCCAGCATTTTCCTTCCAGGGGGAAGGGTGGTTGGGCCGTGTATCGGGCGGGGCGCCTTATTCATGAGGCACCTATACTCACCTAGCCGCGCTCCTGTGCTTCCTCGTCCTCCTGCTGGCAGGTGCGCGCGTCCCTGTCCCTTAGGGCACGCACGTCGGCTTGCTCTGATTTAAAGGGCCAGCGCGCAAGTGATTGCTGACCCTATATTAAGGCTCCACCTTCCCATTTCCCTGCTATCTTTTTTGTTCTTGCCCCAGAGAAAACGTTCCCTGTGTCCTTGTGTTTTTTCCCTGTACCGTACCGTCGGGGTCCCTTTTTCCCACTTGAACCTTTACCGCCCCCCTACCCCCTGCCTGTCTCCGACGACGAGTTTGCCTGACGACCTGGTACCTTGCCGCACCTCAGCTGCCTTTGCAAGCTAGTCACATCGGAGGTAGCGACCTGGTAGAATCCCACCGCAGCAAGTCCATCCCGCTTTACGGCGGGCTCTGGTGAACACCGGGACCCACTTAGACTCCGTTCCCTGGCGCGGCTTTCACCATCGCTTGCGGCGGTCCAGTGGATCCACTACCCATTCTAGTGTTACAATAAGATCCAGCCATGGATCCCACCAAGGTGCCAATGCACAGTGTGGCAGATCTTACGACTATTGTTGCCAAGCAGTCCCAGAAACTGGCGCAACAACTGCATCAGTTAACCGCCATGATGCAGCAGCTCATTGCCGCCCAACAGCAGCCTCTGCTTCCTCCTAGGTTGCTCCAGTTCCGGCGGTCATGCTGGCCCCTGTGGGTTCCAAGCTCCGGTTGTCACTTTCTTCCAAGTATGACAGTGACCCAAAGCTCTGCAGGGAATTTATCACCCAATGTTCCATGCACGTGGAGCTGATGGCCAACCAGTTCCCGTCCGAACACTCTAAGGTGGCATTTGTGGTTAGTCTGCTCTCCAGGAAGGCCTTGGCATGGGTTACACCCCACTGGGACAGGAGTGATCTTGTGACAGCAGACCTACAGATCTTCTTCAAGGAATTTGGCGGGGGGTTTGAGGAACCCGCTCGGGCATCATATGCTGAGACCACGCTCCTGAACCTGCGCCAAGGGGTCTACTCGGTGGGAGATTATGCCATTCAGTTCTGCACCCTGGCATCAGAACTGACCTGGAATTAGGCCGCTTTATGCGCCACCTTCAAGAAAGGCCTCTCCAGTAGAGTAAAGGACGTGTTGGCTGCGAGAGATCTCCCCATTTCTCTGTCCGAACTGATCCACTTGGCCACCTGTGTTGACGTGCGCTTCACGGAGAGGGAAGAGGAGCTCCGTCAGGAACGTGACTCTGTTCGGTCTTGTGTGCTCCCGCGCATGGCTCAGGAATTCCAGAGTTCCCCGCTGCCACTTCCACAGGCCTCCAGTGAAGAACCTATGCAGGTCGACAGAGCTCACCTCTTTGAGCAAGAGCTGTCCCGAAAATTTGTGCCTGTATTGCACCAGTCCCGAGCACTTCCGTAGGGACTGTCCGCTGCACCCTAAACGGGCGGGAAACGCTCGTACCTAGGCTTCGTGGGAGAGGCGTCGCTAGGTGCAAGGTCCCCCTCTCCACACCTGACAATGTCAGTACGGGTCGTTACTGACACGGGTCTCACGTTCCAGGCTCCAGCTTTCTTGGACTCTGGCTCGGCTAGGAACTTCATTCACACCTCACTGGTGACACAGTATCACCTCCCAGTAATCCGCCTAGGGAGGCCGCTGGTGATCTCGTTGGTGAATGGAGATCTATTGAGTGATTCCATCTTGTATGCTACCAAACCAGTGTCTCTTCAGTTGGGGGCCCTGCATAAGGAGAGGATCTTGTTTTATGTGCTTCCCCGGTCTTCTTTGGTGATTTTATTGGGGCTGCCGTGGCTGCAACGCCATGCCCCTACGCTTGACTGGAAGACTGAAGAGGTCCTTCGCTGGGGACCGGACTGCAAGAACCGTTGTCAGGTGGCACCACACCCGGTGCTTCCCACCTCTCCGCCAGTGCCTCACAAACTGCTGCCTGGACTTCATGCTGCATACCAAGACTTCATTGACGTATTCTCTGAGTAACAAGCGGAGACCCATCTTCCTCACCGGCCATACGACTGCCTGATTGACCTGCTGCCTGGAACCAGTCCTCTCAGGGGCAGGGTCTATCCATTGTCTGTACCAGAGACCTAAGCTATGTCGGCCTATATTCAGGAGAACCTCCAGAAAGGGTTCATTCGCAAGTCCTCCTCTCCGGCTGGTGCAGGATTCTTCTTTATGGAGAAGTGCTTTTTCCACCAAACTAGCCCTCCGTTCCTCGGCTATATCATCTTGGACCGAAGGTTGCAGATGGATCCTGCGAAACTGTCTGCCATATTGCAATGGCCGAGGCAAGTTGGTCTCCAAGCCATACAGAGCTTTCTAGGCTTCTCCAACTATTACCAGCAGTTCATTCCACATTACTCTACGTTGGTGGCCCCTAGTATAGCGCTTACTATGAAGAACGCCAATCCTAGGCAATGGCCGCCAGGGGCCGAGGAAGCATTTTCTAAATTAAAAGTAACTTTCGCCTCCATGCCCATCCTGTCCCGACCGGACATTGAGAAGCGTTCTTTCTGGAGGTTGATGCCTCCTCTGTTGGGGACGGAGCAGTTCTCACGCAAAAGGCACCTAAAGGCAAGATGGTCACCTGTGGCTTCTTCTCCAAGATATTTTCCCCGGCTGAGAAGAATTACACCATTGGGTTCCAGAAGTTGCTGGCCATTAAGTTGACTTTGGAAGAATTGTGCTACGTTCTGGAGGGAGCTCGGCATTCCATCACTATTTACTCAGACCATAAGAATCTCCAGTACCTCCAGTCGGCCCCATGACTCAATCCGCTCCAAGCTATCAGATACATTTTCATGCTGCAGAGAAGAACGTCAAAGCCGACGCCCTCTTCCGTGCTTCCAATGTGTTCAGTGAGGAAGTCGTCCCGCAACACATAATACCACCTGAACGCCTGATCTCTGCAGCCCTGGACATCCGAGACGTTCCTCCTGGTGGGGCATACGAGTGTCCCGCACTCTGCAGGAAGATTGTGAAGTGGGGAAATTACTCCCTGGTGGCCGATCACCCAGGTGCTCGTAAGTCGTTCCCGTTTTTATTGGTGGCCGGACCTTGCTAAGGATGTCAGAGATTTTGTGAGCTCCTGTGTCACTTGTGCCTGTGACAAGACCCCTCGTCACAAACCCACAGGTCTGCTGCAGACTCTGCCTATCCCCAGAACTCCTTGGTCTCATGTGGCGATGGACTTCATCACCGACCTTCCTTCCTCCTCCGGGAACACCATCATCTGGGTAGTCATGGATCGGTTCTCGGAAATGGCACACTTTATTCCTTTGCGAGGTTTACCATCAGCTCCTTGCTTGGCCAGCCTATTTATCATACACATCTTTCGTATGCACAGACTTCTCCAGCATATTGTCTCGGATCGGGGGGTCCAGTTCGTTTATAGGTTCTGGCGAGCCCTCTGCTCTCAGTTACAGGTGAACCTGGATTTCTCCTCAGCCTATCACCCGCGGACGAATGGTCAAGTGGAGAGAGTCAACCAGGTCCTGAGGGGCTATTTTCGCCACTTTGTTTCGGCACATCAGGATGACTGGGCAGGCTTACTTCCTTTGGCGGAGTTTTCATATAACTCCCTGAACTCTGAGTCTGCTAGTGCTTCCCCAGCCAGCATCCCCGCCGTCCACTCCGTCCCACTGCGTCCCGCTGCCAAGGGCGAGTGGCGCCGCGGTCCGTGAATCAGGCCGCGGGCGCATTCATTCCCCGAGGCGCCTATACTCACCTAGCTGCGCTCCTGTGCTTCCGCCTCCTCCTGCCGGCCGGTGTGCGCGCCCCCGACCCTTTTTACCGGTTTCTTGTTTAAAGGGCCAGCATGCCGTAAATTGGTTTATTTGCTGGGCGCTGACCCTATATTAAGGCTCCACCTTCCTTATTACCCTGCTGGATTTTTAGTGCTCTTGCCTTCAGAGAAAGTGTTTCGTAGTGTCCCTTGTGTTTTCCATGTACCATACCTACAGCTCCTGTCTTCCGACTTTGAACCTTCACCACCAACCCTGACCTGCCTGTCTGTCTCTGACGACGAGTTTGCTTGATGACCTGGTACCTTGCCGCACTTTGGCTGCCTCCGCACGCTAGTCGCGTCAGGGGTAGCAACCTGGTGGAATCCCGCTGCAGAAAGTCCATCCTGCTTTGTGGTGGGCTCTGGTGAACACCAGGACCCACTTAGACTCTGCTCCTTGGCGCGGCTTTCACCATCGCTTTCGGCGGTCCAGTGGATCCACTACCCGTTCCATTGTTACACAATCATGAGCAGTATGTGTTGATCTAATGATGGTGAACTCCATGCTTGGACAGCAATCTGGATACCACCAGAAACATACCCATTTTCATGTGTTTTTTGGTGATAGTAGGGCAAGAAGAAAGATTACACTTAGGTGACAGAAAAGTGTCATGGCTTATAAGAGAGGAAATGATTGTCGGCCCTGCGAATATAATCAACAATCTGCTGGTTTACAAGAACAAAATAATGTTTCTGCCAACCGAGCTTCATATTAATCATGAGGATTGATGTGCAGTTTGTTAGAGTGCTCCTTGGACAAATGGATAATTGCTTAAAATACCATTTGTAGATTATTCCATCGGCACTGAGCATGGAAAATCTAAAAAGCTGGCAATATTTGATGGTGGCTCATATTTGTACAGATACCCATGAAACAATTCTCAATTTTGACCTCTAATGCGATGAATGACACTGAGGCTGAGGCCTCCTAGAAGAGGTTTGTTTTCTGTTATGCAAGATGATACATTGGGTAATCACAGAGAAGACAATTATGAAGAATTTGTGCAAGATATGCTCGCTTACTTATGATAATTTGGTCGTTTATTATTGGAACTTAATGTGTGCACTATCTTGATATCCATTTAAACAGATTTCAAGATAACATTGGAGACTTCAGCGAGGAAGGTTATGAAGGTGATGGAAGAGAAATATCAAGGCAGATGGGACATACACATAATGGCTGATTGGTATCACTCACGTGCATTGTTCTGATGACTATAACAGAAAAAAGAAATCTGCATAAACAATGTTTTTGAAACATTTACATTAATAATAATTAATAAATTATTAATATTGTCTTAATTAATCAAATCACACATAACTTTTTACTTTCATTTAGATATTTTTATTTTTTTTTATTGTTTGACCTTTAGACCTGTTGTTACACATAAACTCTTAAAATAAAAAACATTCATGACACCGTTGCACAAATATGACTCTATACAGTGTAATGTGTGTGCGTCTTTGTCACGGTTCATGCAACCGGTACATGCCTTTGGACCATCGGCCGTGTTCCGGCGTCGCCATGTCTGTGCTGGGGCTCCAGTGATTGCAGGCGCGTCCCAGCAGCCTTTGTTCTGTTATGTACTTGCCTGTCCTGTCCAGTCTTGTTTCGCTTCCTGGGGTGCCTGCTCTGTGCACGTGCCTCCTGGCAGTCACGGCTCGCAGCGGCAGCTTCCTGCCTATTTATTAGGTTCATGTTCTAGGCACCCTTCCTCTTCACCTTCTGTCCCTAATGGCTAATAGAGGAAGCCTTTCCCTTGACTCTGGCGTCAGTTATAATTGCACGTCTGTTGCAGTCTCTTGCCTGTGTGAGCTGCTTTCCATCTTGAGCTCCTGCCTAGCATCTCAGTTCTTGCTGTTTTTTCCTGTTGGCGCGAGACTCTTTACTGAGTTGCTGTTTGTCCAGGTCTGCTTGCTTCCCAGTCTGAGCTCCTTGGGTCCATCTGTTGTTGTATCCAAAGTGTCTGCTCTGTTATCCTGTAGTGTGTAGATGTCCTGTTATCTGCCTCTCCTGTCGCCTGATGTTTATCCTTACGTGTTCCCTGGTATGTACTCTGCGGGTGTATATCATCGATCATGAGTTCTGCCGTATCACTTGTGCTGCTATGTGGTACATTTATCCCGTCCTGTATCATGACCACTTTACATGTTTGTCTACTGTGTGCCCTCGTTTTATTTACCACTACCTGGATTCCCTGTCCTGCTCTACCTCGGCTGTTCATAACCGCAGGTTGCCATGTCAGGGAATGGGTACGACACTGGGGGTCCCACGCAGCCGCAAGTACATACCCGCATTCGCGTGCGGGCTTCTGGTGATGACCAGGGGCACTACCTTTGATCTCCGCTCCTGGAGTGGATTTCATCCAGAGCTACCACACTCGCCACTGCCGCGTGATCACAGAGGGATCCCACACCACGGATGTCAGTGGTCAGCGACTCGGCCAACGTCTTGGTCATGAAGCCGCATTGTGTACGCAGTATGAACTGACTCCATGGATTACGCCGCGGGTTGACCCTGCCCTCGTCTAGGTGTATGATCTTGTCAGAAGGCTCATGGTCGCTAGCACTCTCAGATGGTTCCTGCACGTTGCTGCTGGCTCATGGTTCGCCCCAGCGCCGTTGCACCCGTTGCCTGATGCTAAGAGTCTTCGGTTCGCCCCCAGAGCGCGTACCTCGACACCGCGTGTTCCTGCTGGCTCATGTTCGCCCACGAGCGTCTGTACCCGTTACCCGCTGGCTCATGGTTAGCGCCCAACAGCGTCGCGCTACCGTTGCCCGACGGGTTCATGGTTTTCGCCTCAGAAGCGTCTTGCTATCCGCCGTTGCCCGATGGCTGTCATGGTTGCCATACAGAGGTCTTGCACACCGTTGCCCCGCCTGGCTTCATGGTTCAGCCCAGAGCTTCTCTGCATCATGTTTGCACAGCTGGGCTCATGGTTGGCGCCCAGAGAGTCTGCCCACCCGTTGACCCAGCCGCTAGGACTCATGATACGACCAGAGCGGTCGTAAGTTACCTTTACACCGCTGGTCTTCATGGTTCGACGCATCGACGGCTGCACACACGTTGCCATACTGGCTCATGGTTGCCGCTCCAGAGGTCGCACCCGTTGCCCGCTGGCTCCTGGTTCAATCATACGCTAGCGTGCCTCTGTACCCAGCAGGCGACCGCCTGGCCTCATAGTTCGCCCAGAGGCATCTGCGCACTCGCGGCTTGCCGCTCACAGCTGGCTCATGGTTCGCCCCACGAATACGTCTGCACCAGTTTGCCGCTGGCTCATGATACCACGCTCAGAGTGCTCAGTATCCCTGTCCGCTGGCTCATAGTCGCCCTAGTGAGTGGTCTCAGTATCCTGTACGCTGGCTTCATGGAATGACCACCTCAGAGTGTACAGTAGCCCTGTCGATGGCTCATACGGTAAGCCCAGAGGTCAGTATCCCTGATTCCGCTGGCTCATGTAACGCCCAGAGTCGTCTAGTATCTCTGTCCGCTGGCTCTGTGGTACGCCCAGCAGAGTGTCAGTATCCCTGTCCGATGGAGCTCTCATGCGCTACGCCTTCTCGCCAGTGTTCAGTTCCCTGTGACCGCTGCTATGGGTACGCCACCAGAGTGTCATATCCTGTCCGCCTGGCTCATGGTTACGCCCCGAGTTGTCAGTATCGTATCCCCTGTCCGCTGGCTCATGGTACGCCCTGAGTGTCGTATTGCTCACTGTACCGATGGTTCATGTACGCTCCAGAGTTGTCTGTATCCCTGTCCGCTCCCTGGCTCATGGTTCGCCTACAGAGTGGTCTAGTATCCATGTCTCTGGCTCATGGTAAGCCCAGATGTGTCAAGTATCCCTGTCAGTGGCTCATGTGTACGCCCAGAGTGTCAGTCATCCCTGTCCGCTGGCTGACATGGTCAATAGGTCCCAGAGTGTCAGTATCCTCGTCGACTGGCATTGTAGCCCTCACTCGAGTGTACGTATGTCCCTGTGACACCAATGGCTCTGGTACGCCCAGGAGTGTCTAGTATCCCTCGTCTGTGGCTCATGGTGACGGACCAGAGTGCTCAGGCATCCCTGTCCGCTCGGCCGCATGGTTACGCCCAGAGTGTCAGTATCCCTGGTCTGCTGGCACGCTCGCGGCGCGTAAGCTCACACTAGAGCGCCATGGCACTAGCTCAGGGTTCCCACACCAGAGCGCACGTTGGCCTTGCTCTCATTGGTTTCCGCTCCTGAGCGCCTGTTGCCAGACTCATGAGTCCAGCCCACCCAGCGTACGTTTGGCGCCTACGCTCTCATGGTGCGTCCAGGCCAGGCCGTCACGTTTGGCCTAGCTCATGGTCATCAGCCGAGAGAGCGTCTCCCTCAGGCGCGCGCACATGCAGTCATGAGTCCCGCTCAGAACGTCCCCAGTTACATCGCTGGCCTAGCTCATGGTGCCCGCCCAGAGCGTCCGTCTTTTCGGCACGTAGCTAATGGTCCGCCAGAGCGTCCATTCTTTCTGCCTAGCTCAAGGTCCCCACAGAGCGTCCGTCTGTTGCTCTAAGCTTCATTGGGTCCCGCCAGAGCGTTTCCGTCTTTGCCTAGCTCATGGTCATCTCTGCCCAGGAGCGTCGTCTGTTGCTAGACTCATGGTCCCACCCTGGAGCGGGTTACGCTGTAGCGATAGCTCCATTGGACACTCGCCACATGCTGCACGCGCCTCTCGTCTGTTGACCTGCAGTCATGGTCCCAGCACACAGAGGGACGTACCGTCTGTTTGCATAGCTCATGGTCCCGGCCCGGAGTTCCCCTGCATTTCGCGCCTACGTGCCCCGTTTTGTTCCTCCATGCACACCTCCCTTTACTAGTTTTCCATCTTACTGGCTATTATACAGCCTGAATTTCTTGGTTTTGGGGTGCGCGCCCCCGTAGAAGTTTGTGGGCACCCTATGGCTTATGTGGAATGCCAGCTTTTCTGTGATTTGGAGGGGGCCTTTTGAGGTGGGGGGGGGGTTGAGTGGGGGGTTTACGTGCCGGGTAACTGTCACGGATTCATTGACACCTGGTCCCTGCCTTTGGACCAGTCGGCCTGTCATGCTGCCAGGTCTCTGCTGGGTGCTCCCTGTGCAGGGGTCACAACCAGGCAGCCTGTGTTCTGTCTAGGTACTTGCCTGTTCGCTGTCCAGTCTTGTTGATCAGGGGTCCTGGTCCGGTCTGTGCACTGTGCCCACCTCATAGGCATGACTGCGCGGCAGCTTCCTGCCTATTTATATAGGTTCTGTTTCTATCGCAAAATTAACTGTTTCACCTCTGACCTCTGGCTATAAGAGGATTGTCCTTGCCCTTTCTGCTGCGGCGTCTCGCGCGCACTTTGCAGTCCTTTTGCTGTCTTCTCTGACTGTGTCCAGCTCTGCCTTCCATCTTGAGCTTCCTTGCACCTGCATCTCAGGTTGCTGTTGGTGAATTTTACCCCTGAGTTGCTGGTCCAGTTTGCTGCTTCCATATGAGCTCACTGGGCCATCTGTCTAGTTGTGTCTCCAGGGTCTTGTATGCTGTATCCTTGTCGTGTTCCTGTACCTGTATCTGCCTCTCTGTTCCTGACATGTATCCGTGCACGTTGTTCCTCTGGTCATGTACACTGCTGTGTAACCCGTCCAGTTCCTGCCAGTATCGCTGTTGCTGCTGTGTGTAGTTTATCCCTCTGCTATCTGCTGTAGAGTGTTCCTCGTACTTGTCCGATCACCACTACTGGTATTCCTGTCCTGCACCTGGCTGTCACCGCATGGTAGCCCACGTCGCAGGTCGGCAGGGTAGCAACACTGGGGTACGAGCTAAGGTTCCTTCATTCGACGCTTTTGCAGGCGGGCTCTGAGTGAAGAAAAGGGGACCCCTTAGAAGTCCGTCCTTGGCGTGGTCCTACAAGCTACCTCCTCGCCTGCGGGGATTACTGAGGATCAACACACGGATGTCAGGTGGTCGGCGCCTCGGCATACGTCTGTCAAGCGCCGCATCATCTATCACGTTATATTAGGAGTGTATGAGTTTTATATATAGCATAGCTGTATATTAGTGATTTTGTTGTCTTGGTTGGGGATGCCTCTGTAGTAGCTGTCTTGTTTCCATTGGCGTGCGACATGTGATCAATGTACGTAAAGCGGGGGGACATTCAACTTTAGTCTTGAGGAACGAATAGTTTCTACATAAACATAGAAGGGATTCTTTAGCTGATAAGAGCAGGGAGACTATGGAAATTCACTCTGCCAGGGGACTGTTCATTGGGCGAATTCACAATAACCGAGTTCATAATGGGTTTGATGCAATTTCTGGAGCGTAATAAAGATATAACAAGTTTATAGTGTCTAGGAATCTTCAGGAGGGGGGGTCTTTGATCCAGGAATTTTTTCTGATTGCCAGATTGGAGTCAGGAAGGAAATTTTTTTCCCCTAAAATGAGGACAATTGCTTCTCCCATTGGGGTTTTTTTCCCCTTTCTCTGGATAAAACCCCCATTAGCAAAACACTGAACTAGATGGCGATTTTTCTTTTTTTAGCCTTAAAACTAGAAACATAAAAATTTTAAAACCCCTCAGGGTTTTGGGCAGGAGGCCAAAAAATGGTGTTCCCTTTCCCCCACTCCCGGGGAAGGGTTGGTAAAACTTTCCGCAGCCAAAAGGCTGTGAGGAGTTCTTTAAGAAATACTGGAGTAGTTTCACAGGACGCTGCTCTGGTGCCACTGAGTGGGTGATCTGCATACATCCTGCCTGGGAGGAGGTCACCAGTCCTGTCAATAAGTACTAATTACCTGCTCCCCGCTCCTGTCTGGCTCCCGATTCTTCAACCTTGTCTTTTTCATTCTTGGGGGAGGGGAAAGGCTGCATAGTTCACCAGAAAATATTTATAACTAGCATCTACCATATGTCCCTATAGGGGTTGGCATCATTTTTTTAAAAGTGCTTTTTTATGACATTAAATGGGCTTGAATTTTAGTAGTAATTTCTTAAATTTTTTTACGAAAATTTCAATATACATTTTTTTAGGGACCATTCCATTCTGACGTGGCTTTGAAAGGGGCCCGGGAGTTAATTTACCCCATAAATGTCCCTTCTAAGAAACTAGACCCCTTTTAAGTATTTAAACATGTTTAGGGAAGTTTTTAGCCCTTTTTGGGATTTTCACAGAAATTAAAGCAAAGGGGGTGAAAATGTCAAAAAGTCACTATTTTTCAGATTTTCAATATTTTTCCATTTATTCACTGGAATACGGTAAATCAATGTAATATCATTTCCTCAGGTCTGCCGTTTTTTTGAAATATCCCATTGTGGCGCTAATGCTTTTTGGCCTCAACCATACGCCCGAATAGGGGGAGCACCTACGGGGACTGGGGGTCTCATTTTCAAGGGCAATTTTTTTTGGGTTTGGCCATTTTAGGTTTGAGGGGCCCTAAGGTGCTAAAAACTTTATAAAACGCCCCTAAAAAAAACCCCCCAATTGGAAAGTACCCCCCTTTAAAAGGTATATATACAGGTTGAGTGAGTATTTTTAAAACCCCACGGGTGATTCAAAAATTTTTTTTTTTAGCTTTGGGCTGTAAAAAATTAAAAAAAAAAAAAATTCCCAATTTAATCTAAAAATTTTAAAGCTTAAAATGTTTTTCCATTTAAAAGGGAAATTTGGGGAAAAAAAAACCCCCCAAAAAACCTTTTTTAAAAAAAATTTTTTTTTCCCCAAGTTCGGAAAGTACCTTAAAGGGTGGGTGTAAATTTCTTTTTGGGGTCCCAGGGCAGGGGGGAAACAAGGGAGGGGAGCGCTATTTGGCTGTTTGGTAACGCAGATTTTGGTGGGGCCATGTCGCAATCTTCACGACTCAAAAGCACTCCAATGAACCAGAACAGGTGAAATCTTCAGAAAGCGCCCCATTTTAGATCACAACCCCTCATGGATCTCATCTGCAGGGGTCAGTGTATTGTGCATTTCTGGGCTCTCACAGGTGTTCGCCATCGTTTTTTTTAGCTCATTGGGCCATGAATCTAATGGACGGCCGGGGGGAGGGGGGGCGGGGAACGGAGTTCCACCATTGTTTCTTTGGGCTTCAATTTGCTACAGCGTTGCACACCATGACAGTGTAAATGATGTGATAACATTTTACTATGGGGGTTTGTACAATTGCATAATTGGTATAAATTTTATATCGTTTTTTATGTTTTTTTTAGTACTTTTACACTGATATGAATAGAAATAGAATGGCTTTTTTATGTTGTCCTATTTCTGTCAGTCATAACTTTTTTATGCGCGCGATCGCTTGGTTGTGTGCAGAGCTGTGTAGGGCCTTGTGTTTCGTTTGCGCGGGTGTGCTCTCGGAAATGTTTTCTATTGGGTACCTTTATGGGGTGCAATTAAAACGCTTTGTTCACTTTTTATTAAGGTTTTTGGCGTCTGGCGGTTTGAACAAAATATACTGCAAATCCCTGGTAGTAGTTTGTTTTTTTTATTTTTACGTATAGCGGTTCAATCTGCGCTTAGATATGACATGCTAGTAGCTTTACTCTGCATCGGTCGATTCGATTACAACTCACAATACCCAATCATGTTTATTTTTTAAATTTCTTTACTGCATTAATTACAACTAAAAACACTTTTATTCAACAGGAAAACAATTTTTGCATCCGCCCCATAGTCTTGGAGAGCCATAACTTTTTTATTTTATCTGTGTATGCGAGGTGTTGTACAGGCTTTTTTTTGCGGGAGATAGAAGTTGACGATTTTATTGGTATCGCATGTTTTGTGGGGGTACAAGATGGACAAGACTTTTTTGAACTAGTTTGGTAAATCCACGATTTTGGAATGGCCAGAGTGATGAAAATACTGCAATACCTAGTTCAGTGTTTTTATATTTTTTGATTTTTAAAGGCTGATCAACTGTGCAGTATCTGTGCATTAAGTTAGCTTCTACTCTGTGGTGTCGAGTGACGATGTACCGGCGTATATACCCAATTTAATTATAGTTTTTTCGTTGATGTTCAAGAAATTTTTTGTAAAAAAAAAGTGTCGCTTTGTTTTCGTAGTGTTTGTAAAAGGATATTTATGCATTGCTATTTTCTGAGAGCCATTCTTTTTTATGTTCCATACAGAGCTGCGGTACGACTTTTTTTTTGCGGGAGTGAACGGGACAGTTTTAGATATTGGTACGAACGTTGGTGTTGTTCCGATCGAGATGTTTTTGATCACCTGTTTTATTCCAATTTATGTGCTGCAGCCGGGATTAAACATAACATCTTAAGTCGTGTGTTTGTTTGTATTGGGGTTTTTTTTACGCCGCCGTTCACCATTTACGGGTAAATTAACATGCCAGATTTTTTAGGGCAGGTCGTTATTAAAACTTCGCTACTCAGGTGATACACATAAATATGGGTACTTTATTTATGTTTTATCTTGTTTGTAAAGGGGAAAAGGCGTGGTGTAGTGTTTTTATTTTAATTTTTTGTGTTCGGTTTTACATTGTTTTTCAAACTTCTTTTTTTTACTTTATTTTGTTAACTTTTCCCACATTAGGGGATGTGAATGAAGACAGATCATTTGATTTCCTCATTCAATTGGTTCAATGTCCTGCTATGCTTTGCTGTCGCACTTGGGCTTCATATGGTAACTGTCAAGTACATCACGATTGCCGGGCCTGCCCACAGGCGCACGGCTCGCGGCATACGTGTCGTCACAGACAACCGAAAGTGCACGTTTCTTTTGCCACATACCGTGATGTCTGTGTTCAGCACACAGCAGCCCGCACGATGTGCGCTGTTGCCAGTGCTACCGATACCGAGACAGAGAGCAGGAGGAGACGATCTTCTCCTGCGTTTCTCTTTTTGTTATTTGCGAACCCGGGATGGTCGCGATAATTATAGAGGCTTATCCACACCCCCCTGCTACTCCCAGGGTCCCGTGAAGCGTCCGGTCGGGGCCGACGCAGCGGTGATGTCGTGCTGTAATTATTAACTGACATCCCCGACGGCCCCGATCGTGCAAACAGAGATCTTTTGAGATAGACAAGATCAATCAAGGACGTTGCATACAGTCCAGGGGAGTGAACCCACAAACGACCTTGGAACGTATGCATGAAGTCTAAGGTACGCTGTAAAGTGAGCTTAGTATTAAAATAATGTTTTTTGGATTCTAACCGGTTTTGGATCCTTAATTGCCACATCAATCTTTTGCACAAAGACCTTGTCTCCTGCTGCCTGTCTGTCGTGGTTGCCTATAGCAATAGTCTATACAGCATTCATGAAAGCTGTGCGACACTTTATCCTCCAAAAGTGGCACCCAGGTTTCCTATCATGGAAAGCTGGGTGTTACGCGCGGGGGCGATAGATAGGTGCATGTCACATTAGCACTTTACTGGATCGCGTAGAACATGTTCCCTAGCCTACTGTACATTTTTCCCTGAAAATTATTTATTTACAAAAAATCTAAACATAGGCATCCTCACGCGCTCTAGCAATTAACAGTAAATGGCCATTAGTGAGATTCTCCATTAAATTAAATGATTTTGACAAAAATAAATGATGTGGATGGTCCTAATTTATTTTTTACATAACATCGCCAAGGTAAAACCTTACAGCTACTTCCGATACTATAATGAATGAGGAATGTCCATAAGATTCTGGTTCACCTTCCCATTCTACTAAAATACCAGCTCTATCTAGCTGCCCCTGAAGGTGCGACATTACACATTTCCTAGTACTACCTGGTGCAATGATGTAATAGGAAGTGAGATGACCCGCACGGATTGTTGTCAACTTTTCGTTAGCGCTCTTCGTATAGCGCAGATTATCTGGCAATTATCATAAGTTGTTTCGATAGTTGATAACAGATTATCGCCGCTCAATGACCGATAAAGGTCTATGGAGGGAGAGGTGCAACACCTTACTTGAGATCTTAACACCCAAAACTGGCGCATGGAGAAAGCTGGAATTAAACATCCACAACAGACAAAACTGAATAATGTGCCTACCTCTTAGGCAAGGACATAGGCAACAAGAGGTCACAGAAAAAAACTGACAGACTATTTCACTATTCCTGTCTATGTACCACAGCATGACCCTTAACCTGCATGACCCACATGTTAAAAAGTGCTAGAAGGCAGTATTATTTGAACCATCATTTACTTGAATTGGACATGTACTATCCTGTCACTGGCAACGCAGCATCGACCTTAAACCCCTGTGCTGACACCACATCAATTAAAAAGTGACGAATAAAAGGAGTCTGTTGAACCCACCGTTTTTTTGAATGGACATTGACTATGCTTGTCCTGGACCGCAGCCATGACAATTAAACCTGCTTGACCCAAGAAAAAAAGGACGGAAAAAAGGAGTCTTTCAACCCCCTTTTTTAGTTAAAACTGGACAATGACTATCCTTTTCCTGGACCGCAGTATGACCTTTTAAACCTGTTTGACTGCAGATTAAAAATGCTAAAAAGGAGTCTTTGAAACCCTTTTTAGTTAAATGGACTTTTGACACCCATGTCCTGAACCCGCAGAAAGCCCTTTTAAACCCTGTCTGACCCACAGTTAAAAGTGCAGAAAAAAGGATTTTTTTCAACCACCATTTTAGTTGAACTGGACATTGACTATACAGCCTGGCTGCAGTATGACCATTAAACCTTCTGACCCACGATTAAAAAGTGGGGAAAAAGGAGTCTTTGAAACTCCATTTAAAAGTGAACGGACTTACTAATTGTCGTGGGCTCAGCATAACCCCCAGATTAAAAAAGTGCCGGAAAAAAGGGATCTTTGGGAAACCCCATTTTGTTGAACGGGGACATTGCTAATCTGTCCTGGACCGCAGTTGACCTTTAAAACCTGTCTGCCCCCAAGATTAAAAAAGTGCCGGAAAAAGGAGTCCTTTTCAACCACCATTTTATTTTGAACGGGCTTTGATAACTGTCCTGGGCCACAGCATGACCCCCCAAACCTGATGACCCCCAGTTTAAAAAGTGCTGGAAAAAGGATTCTTTAACCCCTTTTATTTTAAAACGACTTCCCCTATACTGTCCCGGGCCACAGCAGGGCCCCCAAAAACCTGATGACCCCCAATTAAAAAAGTGCCGGGAAAAAAAGTGCTAAACCCCCTTTTTTATTTTGAACTGGACATTGACTATCCTTCCTGGGGCCACAGCATGAGCCCCAAACCTGCATGACCCCCAGTTTTTAAAAAGTGTGGGAAAAAAGGTTTTCAACCACCATTTTAGTTGAACTGGAAATCGCAAACCCCTGGGTCCTTGACCGCAGTATGACCTTTAAACCTGTTGACCCAAGATTAAAAAGTCCCGGGAAAAAGGAGCCCTTGAAACCCCTTTTTTAGTTGAACGGGGAAATTTTGAAAACTGTCCTGGACTGCAGTATGACCATTAAAAAACTGTCTGACTCACAGATTAAAAATGTCAAAAAAAAGGGACCCTTTGAAACCCTTTTTGTTAAAAATTTTGGACTTTTGATACCCATGTCCGGACCGCAGTATGACCTTAAACCTGTTGACCCACAGTTTCAAAAGTCCCAAAAAAAGGGAGTCTTTCAACCACCATTTTATTTTTAACTGGCATTGACTATACTGTCCGGACTGCAGTATGACCATTAAACCTTCAAAACCCACAGTTCAAAAGTGCCAAAAAAAAGGAGTCTTTCAACCACCATTTTAGTTAAAAACGGACATTGACTTTTACATGTCCGGACTGCCAGTATGGACCATTAAACCCTGTCTGACACACAGA
The DNA here is from genome assembly GCA_025379985.1 of Phyllomedusa bahiana. Taxonomy (NCBI): domain Eukaryota; kingdom Metazoa; phylum Chordata; class Amphibia; order Anura; family Hylidae; genus Phyllomedusa; species Phyllomedusa bahiana. Next base: position 25,596 of record JAODAL010026425.1, on the reverse strand, counting down.
TAAAAAGTGCACTGGAAAAAAAAGGAGTCTTTCAACACCATTTAAGGTGACCTAGGATCATTGACTGTATCCATGTCCTGGACTGCTCAAGTTATGGGACCAAATAAACTGTCTGACCCCTCAGATTAATAAGTGCCAGACAAAAGAAGTCATTTCAACCACCGATCTTTAGGTTAGACATGGACTATTTGTACTATACCATGTCCTCGGACTGCAGTATGACCATTAAACTCATGTCCTGACCCACATGATATAAAGTGCCGGAGTATAAAAGGCAGTCTTTAACCACCTCAATTTTAGTTTGAAAACTTGGACATTGACTATCACCTGTCTCGGAGACTCGCAGTATGACCATTATAACCCTGTCTGAACCACTGATTAGAAAAAGTGGGTGGCAAAAAGGTGTCACTTTGAAACACAATTTTAGTTGAACTGGACATATGACTAGATCGTCCTGGACCGCAGTATGACCATTGAAACCTGTCTAACCCCACAGTTATCAAAAGTGCTACGGGAAATAAAGGAGGTCTTTTCAACCACATTTTAGTTAAATGGTGACATATAGTCTTATACATGTCTGGACTGCAGTGTTTGACCAGCCATTAAAACATGTCTGACCTACAGTTAAAGAAAGTGCCGGATAAAAAAGGAAGTCTCTTTTTCAACCACCGATTTTTAGTTTGATACTGGGACATAGACTTTCCATGTCCTGGATACTGCAGTCATGGACGCGAATTAAACATGTCTGACCCCCAGACTTACAAAAGTGCCAGAATATAAGAAGTTTTTCAAGCCACCATTTTAGTTGGAACTGAGACTATTAAACTAATACCTGTCCTGGGCCAAAGATGAGCCCAAACCGCTGACCCCCAGATGAAAAAATTGCCGGAAACAGAGTTTTTCAATACCACCATTTTAGTTGAAACTGGACATTTGACTCTATACAAGTCCTGGGACTGCAGTGTGGACCATTACTACCCTGTCTGACACCACAGATTAAAATGTGTACGAAAAAGGAGTCTTTGAAACACATTTTTAGTTGAACTGGACATTGACTAGATCTGTCCTACTGGGACTCAGTTATGACCATTAAACCTGTCTGAACCCACAGATTAAAAAGGTGCCTCAGAAAAAAGGAGTCATTTTGAAAACTCCATTTTTAAGTGTAACTCTGGACATTGACTATTATCTGTTCCTGGGGCCACAGCATAAAGCCCCAGATTTCAAAATAAAGTGCCGGACTAAGGAGTCTTCTGAAAATCCATTTTTTATGTGAATGGACATTGGACTACTATATGTCCCTGGGCACAGACATGAGCCCCAAACACTGACCTGACCCCCAGATTAAAAAGTGCCGGGAAAAAGAAGTTTTTTCAACCCACTCATTTTAGTTGAATTGGCATTGCTATAACCTGTCCTTTGACCGCAGTATGACCATGTAACCTGTCTGACCCAAGAGATTAATAACAGATGCTCCGAAAAAAGGAGTCTTTGGAACTACCATTTGAGTTGAACTGGACATTTGGACCAATACTGTCTGGGCTCTACTAGCATGAGCCCCACAACCTGCAATGACCCCCTGATTTAAAAAGTGCTGGATAAAAGAGTCTGCCACAACACCATTTTTAGTTGACTGGAAATTGACTATACCTGTCCATGGATCGCCGCAGTATGACATTAAACCTATGTTTTCTTACCCACTGATTAAAAAGTTGCCCGGGAACAAAGGGAGTCTTTGAATACACCATTTAAGTGAATGGGACTTTGACTCTATATGTCTTCAGGACCAATGTTATAGACTCGTAAACTGTCTGACCCACAGATTAAAAAGTGCAGAAAAAAGGAGTCTTTGAACACACCATTTTAGTTGAACTGTGGTACATAGGACTATATCTGTCTTGGACCGCCAGTAGGGACGCATTAAAACTTCTGCGATCACAGGTGTTAAAAAAGTGCCGGAAAAAGGGCGTCTTTGAAACACGCGTGCATTTTTAGTTTGAAATGGATATTGACTACCCATTGTCCTGTGACTGAACGCATTGACTCAAAAAAAGCCCGCACAGGTGCCCGCTTTTGTGTACCATCAGCAGGAAAAATTTCTTCAGTAAGAAATAAACCTATTATCAAAGACCCCTCGTTTGCCATTGTAATGCTGCTGCCTAGAGCCTTATTTCATGTCTATGCTGGTTGTATTCATTGTTTCCCAACCGCCCCCCTGAACAATCCGAAGAAACGTGAAGCCAAACGAAACTGATGTCCTCAGTTCGGTCAATACATCAGGATCTGTCAAAAATCTGATTCAGGGAAATTACTGATCAGACAGGCCCTGCCAGGCGTAAACGTGGATCACGCTGGTTCAAGCTGTCGCAAGGGCGGACTTACAGTGGGGGTAATTTATACTGTGCGTTTGAGAGCAAGGGCTGGTGTCCGTCATCAATTAACTACGCTCCGTTCAGATTGCTCAGGGCACCGAAGTTTACAGTGGGTCGGTGAGAAACAGGGCTGGTGTTCGTCATTTATTAACACGCAGGTTCAGCTAGCAGGGCGAACTCGAGTTTCAGTGGGTGCGGTGAGAGCCAGGCTGGCGTCCGTCATCCGTAAACACGGCAACAAGCCCTTTATGATGCGCCGCTACGCCAACGGAATATCAGTTGTGATGATGCAGAGTGGTGGAAGGTGGAAGTGTGAGCTAAAACCTACAGCCTTCCTCAGTACACAGTCACGAAAACTTGGGTAGCGCTTGAGAAATTTACTGCCTATACGAGGGGGAGGCGCTCTGCCTCTCCCGTATGGAGTGCGGGACCAATTGAGCTTCACTTGGAAATTGATGGTGGATTGACGCTCTGTTTCCACCCTCAGGATGCACCTTTTTCTTTGGCTTTCTTTTTCTCAATTTTACTCAAACGTGTTGGAGGGAAAATTGTTCTCTGTTGTCTTGGGGGTGGCCGAATGTGCCTAATCAAACACATGTCTGCCTGTAATAACTAAATCTGTTTCAGTCATTCCTGTACCTCCATTGTACAATTCAGAGGAATATTTGTATCAGCTTATTTTGTAACATGCACGTATTTTTAGTAGTCTTAATTCTAGAAAAAAAGACACTTTTTTAAAATAGGTGGGATATACCACCAAGTGTTTGGTTCTCTCTTTTACTTTGTTTTATTCGTATTAAACGGGTGCTGTCTCAACTAATGTGGCTAGACTATGTTAAAGAATTCTTGCTAAAAAGACAAAGTCATTTTGCAATATGTGTCCATAACTCAGTGTCCTACCTATTCCTGTTTTTGACAGCACCTCATGCCTCAAAAATTTTCAAAAACAATCCTCCTTCAGCCACTCTTGACGCATATTGGTGAAGAAACAAGTGTAAGTTAGATAACCACAATTTCTTTAGATATGACTCCTTATAGTATAGCTGTATTTCACTGCTAACAATTCCCAAAAAATTCAATAACATGTCCTCTTTGGTCACTCTTGACATAATTTGTGAAGTAATCAAATGTCTGTTAGAAGCCAAAATTTTTTAAAATCCGAACCTGTTAGCATAGCTGCGTTTCACAGCAGCATGACCCAAAAAAGAATTAATAAAAATGGAGCTTCTTTCAGCTCACTTGTTTAAAATTGTGAGGGAGAAATAGCCAGTTTTAGATGCCCACATTTCTGTTCCAAAAGGACCTTGATTTAGCTGTATCTTCAATGCTCACCATGACCCCAAACCATTGACAGTTCGCCAGTGCGAAAAATTTTAAAGATGAATTGATAAATGGTGAATACGTTTTTTTTCATGAAACCTTGTACTAATGGTTTGTCTTTTACAGTCTCTCACCGCAAGATCAGCAAAAGGACCTTTTTGGGAACTGAGAATCAAAAATTGCAGTAAGAAGAAAATTATCATTTTTAAAAATTTTTTTTCCAAGAGCATACCATTTCTGTTTGAAGGAGAAATGTGTGAAGTAGCGGCAGAAACTAATCGGTGACTCGGCAAATGGAGGGCCACACCCAATCATGAGATCCAGTTGCCTTGATTCATCTCTGATGAAAGTCCAACGATGTCAACATTATCTGTGGAAATGCCGGATGCGTTTGTCTGTAAATGATATGTCAGCGCTGTGCTGAAGGTTGCTGTAAGTAAAGACGCTGGCTGCTTGGTAAGGAGGAACACCTCTATGGTCGTGGCGAGCAGTGCTTGCGGCATTCATCAGTTTTGGTACCAGAGATGATGTCGATTGGGATCTGGAACATATCCAAAAAACATAGAAGTGTTGGAGCACGCAGATAGTCGTGCACCTTGGATCACTAAGCGGGGGTGTCATGCTCTGTGTTGTAGTGTGTGCCACTATAGAGATGGTTGCGGAATTTGATTCTAAACCTACAAGTGGACTTCGTTTTTTAGAATTTCTCAGAGGAAAACTTCTGGGTTCTGAACGAAGTCGAAGGTGTGGTAGGTACTTGGCTGTGTATGGAAAGTGCTCGCTTTGTCATTGATAATAATGGTCGCAAGCCCCATGGCGTTACATGGGCAAACCCTAAACTTCTGGGAGGAAGGAAAGGGCATAGCCAGCATGACATGTGTCAGAGAGTGAAGCACCATCAGAGGACGGGGGATTCTGTGACGCTGTCACCGCCTATATATAAGTTCCAGGGCGTCGACGCTTGGGGCTCATACCGCTCTCCTTTACTGTATTCAGGGAAGGTGCTGCCGATGCTGATTGTTATGAAATGTGAGAACTGATTTTTATTACTCAGCGATTATGTGGGAGATGTCTCAGATTGATGTCTCATGAGACTGATTCTGCTTATCGTTCTTATTCGATTTTTCTTGGGGTATTCTGATTGAAATCACAGTGTGCATACCACTGCAGCTGCATATACATTTTTAATGAACTATCTGCTCACAAAGCCATTGAATTCCAGGGGGATGGGATCTAGCATGTTTCCCTGTTGTAATTCATGTTTTAAGAATGGAACAGCCATTTTTACTATTACAAATTACCAACTTCACATTTGTTGGCCTGTCTGAGAATTATTTGCTGACTAATTTTGAGCATACAGGGTTATTAGCGTTGTTATTTCTGCTTGTGGTGACTCCAAGACATAGAGTCCATTTCACCAGCCAATAATATATACACTGTTTTCCTGTATGCCTAAATTCACAAGCAAAGGGTGTTATTACATTTTTAATCTCTTGTTGTGAGTGTGCCGTATAAAAAACACTGCATTGTAGACACGTACAAAGCTAGTAGTATCGTGTGGTGGCTGTCAATTCTTTGACGCAGTATTTACAATCACAAGGGGTTAATTAAGCAGGTGTTTATTCAGCTGTGGTGAGTGTCCAGAACCGTCATTTTCCCCGCAGAAAATATATACATTTTTCCTGTAGCCTAATTCACAAGCAAAGGTTAATTAAAATTTTTATCTCTTGTTGTGTGGCGTAAAAAACACCGCATTGTAACACGCTACAAAGCTAGTAATTTGTGGTGGCTCAATTCTTTGGCGCAATTTACATCCAGGGGTTAATTAAGCGTTGTTATTCAGCTATGGTGACTCCAAGAAAGCGTCATTTTCACCGCCAAAATATATACATTTTTCCTGTAGCCTAATTCACAAGCAGAGGTTAATTACAATTTTAGCTCTTGTTGTGTGGCGTAAAAAACACCGCATTGTAACACGCTACAAAGCTAGTAGTTTGTGGTGGCTCAATTCTTTGGCGCAATTTACATCTAGTGGTTAATTAAGCATTGTTTTGCTGCTGTAGTGACTCCAAGAAACCGTCTTTAAATTTTATGTTGTGTTTATTTTTGCCCGGAATGGGGAATTTTCAGTTTGCCTGGGTGGCCAAGCCTTATTTCGTGTATGTTTGAGCCGTAATAAGCTGGACTTTAGGACTTTTCATGCCGGATAGGCTTACTTTTAGTTAGACATTGTTTGGATTTATTTTTGAATCATGTTTGACAATTGTTATGTTTGGCTTAAGATTTATACTTTTCTAATAAAAAAGAGTTCCAAGAAACCGTCATTTTCACCGCCAAAATATATACATTTTTCCTGTAGCCTAATTCACAAGCAAAGGTTAATTACAATTTTATCTCTTGTTGTGTGGCGTAAAAAACACCGCAATTTTAACACGCTACCAAAGCTAGTAGTTTGTGGTGGCTCAATTCTTTGGGCAATTTACATTCCATGGGTTAAATTAAGCGTTTGTTAATTCACGTGGTACTCCCAAAAAACCGTCATTTTCACCGCCAAAATATATACATTTTTCCTGTAGCCTAATTCACAAGCAAAGGTTAATTACAATTTTATCTCTTGTTTTTGTGGCGTAAAAAAACACCGCATTGTAACACGCTACATAGCTAGTAGTTTGTAGTGGTTAAATTCTTAGGCACAATTTACATCCAGGGGTTAATTAAGCGTTGTTTTTCAGCTGTGGTGACTCCAAGAAACCGTCATTTTCACCGCCAAAATATATACATTTTTCCTGTAGCCTAATTCACAAGCAAAGGTTAATTACAATTTTATCTCTTGTTGTGTGGCGTAAAAAACACCGCATTGTAACACGCTACAAAGCTAGTAGTTTGTGGTGGCTCAATTCTTTGGCGCAATTTACATCCAGGGGTTAACTAAGTATTTTTCTGCAGTTGCACTCAGTAAAAGAAACTTTCTTTTTCACCGCTACAGAAACAATTCTGTAGCATAATTCATATCCGACGGTTAATTAAGCCTTTACATTCAGTAAAATACACAGAGTTTTTAAACGGCACATACAATTAAATTTTTCCTGCCCATTTGTGGAGCGCAATTTATATCCAAGGGTTACCCAAGCTTGTTACTGGGTTCATTTGGAGTCAAATACAGGGTGTATATTTATCATATACAGATATCTTCATCACACAGTGTCTGTACATTTTAGAACAAACTATGTCAGACAAAGAGGTGGCAGGCTCTGCACCTGCGAGTGGCAGTGGCACAAACATTCCTGGAACAGGCCGAGGTTGCAGCACAGCAAGGGGACGTTGCAGCAGGGGTCACTCGGTGAGGCCAGAACTGCCGCTGTCATCTAGCGGCCGTGTGTTGTTCACCATCCAAGGGTTCTTGATTGGTTGACTAGGTCATCTACTTCCTCCCAGATGACAACCCCAGCCAAGAGTCGGTGGGAACGTCAGACACAACCCTTAGTTGGCATGGCCCGGGAGCGGGTCAGCGGCCCTCACCTGTCCTCAACCCGCCTCTGTCCCATCCGGTTCCCTCAGCCAGAGATCTACTATGTGGTCTGGGCTCAGCGCCACTATATAGCGAGGATGAACAATTTGAGGAGGGCAGTCAGCAGCTACTTGGCAGCGAAGAAATGGGGCCAATATCCCCTGCTTCTTGCAGTAGGCGGCAAATTATAGATGTTGAGAGTGGCATGGGAGGTCATGTTGTGAGGGGTCAGCCTCTGCATAACAAGACCGGTGATGAGGACAGCAATGACGATGAAACACAAATATATGATGATGTAGCCGACCGCACTTGGGAGCCGGATGAGGCAAGGGCTTCATCATCGTCAGGAGAAGAGGGCGTCAGCTTGCGCATCAGGCAGCGGCGCAGCCAGCATGTGGGTCGTGTTGCCACGAGTCAGCAGGATAGCAGCAGTGTGAGGTCGGGAGCCAAGCGGCCATGGGGTAAAAAACCCGCTTCGCAGGTCCAAGAAAGTAGCGGCACAGGGGCTCAGCGAGGCAGCGGTGGCAGTAGTCACTCAGTGCGGAGCATTGGCGGTAAAATCCGATACTTGGCGGTATGGCAGTTCTTTGCTAAGACACCGGAGGAGCCAAATATGGGTATATGTAGAATCTGTAGGCAGAAAGTGAAGCGTGGCCAGGGAGCTAACGTTGGCACCACGGCCCTGCGTCAACCAATGCAGCGTCACCATCCGGTGGCCTGGGAGAAACGTGGATCAGATGTGGTGGACCATCCTGCCGCCGCAGCAGCAGCAGCAGCAGCAGCGCCCAGTGGCACGAATGCCATTGCAGCCAGTCAAGGCTCCACCACCTCTGCAGAAGGGAGCTGTTTCTCTTTGACATCATCTCCCGGTCCAGATGCTCCTGCTCCTCGCTACTCATGGCGCCAGCAGTCGTTCAGCGAGTCCCTCCCTTTCCAAATGCTGGACTCTGCACCGTTCAGAGAACCAATGGCTTGTGCCGAGCCGAGATGGAGAGTTCCTAGCCGTAATTTCTTTTCCAAAAAGGCAGTACCAGCACTTCATAAATATGTAGAACAGAAGGTGGGCCAGTCCTTGAGCTTATCGGTTTGTTCCAAGGTGCATGGCAGCGCGGACGTCTGGTTCTGTAACTAAGGTCAGGGCCAGTATATGTCCTTTACGGCCCACTGGGTGAATGTGCTTCCTGCCCAGGCACACCAACAACTTGGACAGGAGACGCCGCTTTCTCCTCCACATTGTCAAACTGCGGCTCCTGTGCCAATGTCCGCCTCCTCCTCCTTCACCACCACCACCATCTCAGCCTCCACAAGTACTGCTCCATCATACCACATGTGTAGGGCACAGCGGTGTCACGCAGTTCTACACCTGGCTTGCCTCGGCGAACGAAGTCACACAGGGGAGGAACTGCTCCGCGTCATGCAGCAAGAAATCGATGTGTGGCTTTCTCCGCGCCAACTGCAAATCGGAACCATGGTGATGGACAATGGGAGGAACATGGTGTCTGCGCTGCACCGAGGAGGGATGGTCCATGCGCCCTGCATGGCGCACGTGTTCAATCTGGTTGTGAAAAGGTTCCTGAAGTCTTCCACCGATCTTCAGAAGATTCTGAAAATGGCCAGGAAACTGTGCATTCACTTCATCCATTCCTTCTAAGTCAGGAACACACTCCTCGAGTTGCCGCGGCAGTACGGCCTCCCATACAACACTCTGATATGCGATGTTTCCACCCGTTGGAATTCCAGCCTGCACATGTTGGACCGACTGTATGAACAGAGAAAGGCCATTAACGATTTTTTGATGATCCAGGCGGACAGGAGTACTCCCCTGTGTAACTTTGATGTCAGCCAGTGGCAGCTCATGCGTGACACCTGCCGTTTGTTGAGGCCATTCGAGGAGGCCACATTATTTGTCAGTCGCCAGGACTACGGGATGAATAACGTCATTCCACTGCTTCATGTCCTGGAACAGATGCTGAAAAATCTGTCTGGGCAGGGGACTGGAGACGTGGCGACTACATCTCGCGGCCACATGAGTCCGCTGGGGACTGAAATGGAGAGAGAAGGAGGAGGAGGAGGACATTGGAGCAGAAGCATTGTCTGGTGAAATGAGTGGATTTTCTACCCAGGTGACAAGAGAGGAGGAGCAGGAGCAGCTGGAGGAGGTAGATGGAGATGAGGAAGATGAGGCAGATGACCCGCAAGCACCGTGGCAGTATACAGTGGAGATGGAGGCAGGGAGCCCCTCGGAGTCACTTGTGCAGATGGCCCGCAGCATGCTGATTTGCCTGGCTAGTGACAGCCAAATAGTCAGCATCCGGCAGAGGGATGACTTCTGGCTCTCCACCCTATTGGACCCTCGCTACCGGTCCAAAATGGGAGCCTTTTCCCAGCTATTGAGAGGGAGGACAAACTCAAATACTATAGGGAAATCCTCCGTAGTCAGTTGGCCGCTGCCTATGTGCGGCATCGTCCCTCCTCTGACAGGTCTGACCGGGGGGTTCTTCAGCGCTCACGTACTACTGCCGCGGCTGCCGGGGGAAGGTTGGGGGGTCGGAGCAGTACCAGCTCCATCAGCAGCAACCTAAGTCTGGAGTCACTGATGAGCAGGGCAGTCGCCAGCAGCAGCAGGACCTGGAGAAGACCCTGAACCAACAGGTGGTGGCCTACTTGGACAGCACTCTGCCACCCCAGTTAGAAGATCCGCTGGACTACTGGGCAGCCAAACTGGATGTGTGGCCGCAACTTGCAGAGTTTGCAGTTGAGAAGCTGTCCTGCCCGGCCAGTAGTGTGGCATCAGACCGGGTGTTCAGTGCGGTGGGGGCCATCGTTACCCCAAGGAGAACCTGCTTGTCCACGGGAAATGTGGAACGACTGACCTTTGTCAAGATGAATCAGGCGTTGATCGGCCAGGATTTCCACACATCAGTGCCTTAGGCGTCAGACTACATCAGCCATGACGCCTATCCCAAACTGTGAGAAATTAGTCTGGGTTCAAACTACCTGCCTCAGCCACTATTCTGATGCTGCCACCCGCCTGATGCCACACATCTGCTGCCAGTTTCTCCATCTGCCACCAACCATCTTTACCAGGAACTGGTACTGCCACCCACCTCCACACTCTGTCATTGTGCCACAGTCTGACCTCATGCTGCTGCTGTGGCTGCTGCCGTGACCTCCACACTCTGTCATTGTGCCACTCTGTGGCCTACTCCAGTTTTTGCCACCTCCAGAATGTGATTGTGCCACTGCCTGACCTCATGCTGCTGCTGTGGCTGCTGCCGTGACCTACACACTCTGTCATTGTGCCACTGCCTGACCTCATGCTGCTGCTGTGGCTGCTGCCGTGACCTACACACTCTGTCATTGTGCCACTGCCTGACCTCATGCTGCTGCTGTGGCTGCTGCCGTGACCTACACACTGTGTCATTGTGCCACTGTCTGACCTCATGCTGATTGTGGGGCAGCAGCCGTGACCTACACACACTGTCAATGTGCCACTGTCTGACCTCATGCTGCTGCTGTGGCTGCTGCCGTGAACTACACACTGTGTCATTGTGCCACTGTCTGACCTCATGCTGCTGCTGTGGCTGCTGCCGTGACCTACACACTGTGTCATTGTCCCACTCTGTGGCCTACTCCTGTTTTTGCCACCTCCATAATGTCATTGTGCCACTGCCTGACCTCATGCTGCTGCTGTGGCTGCTGCCGTGACCTCCACACTGTGTCATTGTCCCACTCTGTGGCCTACTCCTGTTTTTGCCACCTCCAGAATGTCATTGTGCCACTGTCTGACCTCATGCTGCTGCTGCCGTGATCTACACACTGTGTCATTGTGCCACTGTCTGACCTCATGCTGCTGCTGTGGCTGCTGCCGTGACCTACACACTGTGTCATTGTCCCACTCTGTGGCCTATTCCTGTTTTTGCCACCTCCAGAATGTCCTTGTGCCACTGTCTGACCTCATGCTGCTGCTGTGGCTGCTGCCGTGACCTACACACTGTGTCATTGTGCCACTGTCTGACCTCATGCTGCTGCTGTGGCTGCTGCCGTGACCTACACACTGTGTCATTGTGCCACTGTCTGACCTCATGCTGCTGCTGCCGTGACCTCCACACTGTGTCATTGTGCCACTCTGTGGCCTATTCCTGTTTTTGCCACCTCCAGAATGTCATTGTGCCACTGTCTGACCTCATGCTGCTGTGGCTGCCGCCGTCACCTCCACACTCTGTCACTAATGTTGCCACCTGAGCTCTCAGCTTGTTTTTTTCCAGCTTTCTCTGGCATGACTTTATCAGGCAACATTTCCGCTTCAGTTTTTTGGTCAGTTTTGCCCTCTTAAGTGCCCAGGGAATTTTATAGTGAAGCGATTCTAAGAGCGGCGGCAGTCATGTGCGTGTCATACTAAAACACAACATTGTATGAAGACCAAACCAAGCTCCCTCTGCATATTTAAGCATGGCACAACATTCTACAGCACCCTGCAGGCTCTGTGCAGCCTGGAAATAGCTGTTTTTTAACGTGATTCGTCCCGAAGTAATTCGGAACGGTTATTTTTTGCCGAGAAATTCGACGAAGTGACCGAAACGAATTTCGGGAAATTCACCCATCTGTAGTGCCCTGCGCTACATGCGTTGGTGAGGTGGTAAATAAGGATTGCCAGAGGTCACCTATTAGGCTTCTGCCACAATGCCTGCTGCTGCGGCTACTTGGCACTCTACTGCTGTCACGTTGCTGACGTTGTTCCACCGTGACATTTGAAGAACATGAAGCAGACGCAACAGATGTCTCCAGTTGATCTATCAGCATGGTCTACATTTCCTGCATTTAACTCTCTATTTGGGTGGGTGGAAGAAAAGTTCTGAGGACGAAGGAGGGTGGCCACCCAGTAACTGTTGTTAAGTTTGATGGCCTTAATGCGAGGATCATGTTGGCAGAAATGGAGCATCTAAGCACTCATGTGAGAGATTTCCCAAGCCTCTGGGTCGAGGGGCACTAGCAAACTGATCTTCCTCATCTTCGTCCTCCTCCTCAAATCCGTGCGAACCTCTTTCCAAGGCAGGGACATCGGTAACATCGGTGTCCAGGGATACCTCCTCCTCCTCCGCTTCCTCCGGCACAGCTTCAACACAGCCCTGACTTGCCTCAGATGATGCACCCTGAGAGTTGAGCCGCCGCCTTGCACTAGCCCTGGACCCCGAACCACTGCCTTATGAAGACCAATAAAGTTGTGAAACTGTCAGGCCTTCTAGATTCAATGGAAAGAAAGGCTCCGTGTCCGCAACTGTGTCTGTCTCCTCCTCCGTCGCTGGTGTGACCTGATGTTTCAAAGTGTCCAACGATCGTTCCAGAACTAAGATCACCACAATGCTCATGCTGACAAGGGCATTGTCTGCACTGACCATTTTGGTGGCTTCTTCAAAACTGGCAAGGATGGTGCAGAGCTCTTTCACCTGCCTCCACTCTCGGTGGCTCAACACCTCGAGGTCCACACCGCTGCTTATCAGGCCACGTGTCACTTCGTACTGCATAAAGGCATTGCGCTGCTGCCACAATCGCTGGAGCATGTGGAGGGTGGAATTCCAGCGTGTTGCCACGTCAACAATGAGACGGTTGACGGGGAGACCGAGCTAATGCTGCAACGCAGCCAGGCGGGGCGAAGCAGGGTGCGAACGACAGAAGTGTGAGCTCAGACCTCGAGCCTTCCTCAGCAGGCAGTCCAGACCGGGGTAGCGCTTTAGAAATTTCTGGACGACGAGGTTCATGACGTGTGCCAGGCAAGGGATGTGCTCCAGCCTACCGATCTTAAGGGCGGCCAGCAGATTTCGACCGTTATCGCACACCACCTTGCCTGGCACAAGGTTCTTGTCACCCAGCCAGCGCTCGGTCTTGTTGCGAAGAGCCGTCCACAGCTCCTGACCTGTGTGTTGACGGTCTCCAAGACAGATTAATTTCAACACGGCCTGGTTTCTATGGGCACGTGATGCTACCAGTGGACCTTGGGGGAAAGAACCCTGCACCATCCCTGCGGTTTTGAAGAGTGTGCGCTGAGCCTGAGAGCCACCGTTACCACCAGAGACATCCACCCAGCTCACCCAGTGAGTTGTCACTGAGATATAGCGGCCTTGGCCGTGCTTACTAGACCATGTATCGGTAGTGAGATGGACTTTGCCGGACACAGATGCAGACAACACGCTTGAAATTATAGATGCCACGTGGCTGGCCAGGGCAGGGACGGCTTCTCTAGAAAGAAATGCCTGCTCAGCATCTGGTATTGGGGGCAGGCAAGGGCCATGACGTGGCGGAACCCATCTGTGTCCACCAGACAGAAAGGCAACATTTCCAAGACCAAAAGCCTGGCAATGCCGTCATTCAGGCTTTTGGCTTTGGGATGGTTTGGGTTAAAATATTTCTTCTGCTCCCAAACCTGGTAGAAAGAAGGCTGGTTGCTAAACTGGCCACTGTACGGCGTGCAGGTCAAACTGGTGGAAGGATAAGGGGTAGGATGGGTCTCTGGTGGTGCTGGTGGAACTCGGGCGACGGCGGAGGCTGAAGCGGAAGCTGATCCTTGATCATGACTCTGAGAGACATGGGCAGCTGAGGACTGCTTGGTGGTGGCGGAGGAGGAGGAAGAGGCGGAGACAGAGGGTGTGACAGTGGTTGGAAGCCTGGCATCGGTTTGGCCTTTTTTGGCCAAATGTTCCCTCCATTTCAACTCATGCATTCGCTGCATGTGACTAGACATGTTGGTGGTGGTTAAACACCTAAGATTCTTCTCTTTACTGATGCGTTTACGGCAAAGGCGGCATATGACATCGCTAGATGAATCAGAGGCTTGCTCGAAAAAGGCCCAGGCTTGAGAGGTCCTGGACCTTTTCGACGTCGATAAGCGAGGAGCGGTGTTTCCGCTGATCTTGGCTGGCGGAATAATCTCAGCGGACTTGTGCGACTGACCTCTCCCTTTTTGAGGCGGGACCCAAACTGACACTACCCTATCGTCTTCCTCCTCGTCCAGTGATGAAGCGCTCGCAAGCAAATTCTGCTGAAAAGACCACGTTGGATCCGCAATGTTGTCATCATCATCATCAACACAGGTGACTTCCTCGTCCTGACATTCTACATCCAGGAGCTGCGGGCTACAAGCAACAGGCACTGCAAGATTTTGCCGTATTTTTGCCGATTGACCGGCTTCCTTCTCCTCCTCTGATGGCATCAGCGATTGGGCGTCAGAGCAGACAAAATCATCCTCTTTGGCCTCTTGATTTTTCAAAATGCCTTCTGACCACAACCGCATTTCTTCATCAAAGAGGTCTTCAGAAAATGGATTATCCACAGTGGTGGGTACACGATTTGACATTTGGACTGCCTTCGCTTCATGTTGGACGGATGCTGACGATGATGATGACGACATTTGTGCCCGTGACTGTGAGGACGAGGAGGTAAGACTGCTGGATGTAGGTTGCATTAACCACTGAAAAACAGATTGGCGATGCTGTTCGTTACTGAGATTCACAGGGCACCGACCCAGCAATGACAGGCCTGACGGTCCTGCAACCGATGATCCGCTGGCTTGTGTGTTGTCGCCAGTACTGGAAGGAGCACCTTCTCTCATACCTCTACCTTCATGTCCTACACCCCTCTTTGCTCGCTTATCACCTGCATTTTTCTCCATGTTTAGAAAGATAAAAATGTAAAAAGGTATGGAAGAGTTTTTGAAAGTCTCTTATTGAAAGACGGCAAATCACAGCTATTCTTAAATCCCTCTAATTTCCTACAGCCAACTAGGATTAGAAACAGAATTGTTTCTAGCGAATACCTGTGAAATGCGGTCTGGTGGAAGAACCGTAAGACAAAATCAACAGTGTTCTTCCTTCAGTCCCAGGGATTTACAACTGCCCAGTAGGACTAGGAATTGATAGTTTTCAACAAACTATCATACAACTGCGCTATCTGCGCCAAACTGAGATTCACCGAGCGCAATAAAACTATTCAAAAGTTACACGGATGAGAAATTGCGTTTTTTGCAGCAATGACACACGAGAACAGTTACTAGAAAATTTCTGTATCCTAATGTAAGTACAAGGTGGCTCTTTGAACAAAACTGGGCTGCACCAAAGTGAAAAACAGCTAATTAAAATTTATGCGGACAAGAAAAGGTGGTTTTTGCACCAATGAAATACACCAGCTGTTACTAGAAAATTTCTGTATCCTAATGTAAGTACAAGGTGGCTCTTTGTACAAAACTGGGCTGCACAAAATAAATGGTACAATTTCACCTCAGGTGCAAGGTGTGCTTGGCAAAAAGTGGTAAAAAAAATTCCATTTCAATGCAGGTTCAAAGCAGAGTCTGGGCTGCACATTATACACCTTCCTTTCAAAAGCCTGCCTGCCTGCCTGCCTGTCTGTCTGTGTTCATCCACAGCCCCCCCTCTCCCTCCACCCACGGCTGAACAGCGCTAGATGCTTCTTTAAAAGTCTCTGACTAACTAACTAAGAATTGAAATTCTGTAATCTATCTATATTCCAATGTTCACAGCTAAAAGCATAGTTGTCTGTATGAATAAAGAGAAGAACTGTGTCTCTGAGCTTAGCTGTATTGAGAGAGACCTAGCACACATCCTGCTCTAGTGAGAGAAACTGAAACACTGATGCTGAACAGGAAATGCTGTTCTATGTAAAACGAAGTCATGTGATTTTTCCAGCCAATGACAACCATACACATCACAGTCATGACGTCGCACACCCAGCTCACCCTGCTCTATGCTCTGATTTGCTGGCCGCCAAAATGGCAGGAAGCGCCGAAAATGCTGCAATAGTAATAGATTATCTGCAGATTGTCACCTCAAATATCGCGTGATCGGAAATTTCCGATCAGCCTAAAAATCGTGCCAATTTCAACTTTGACGATTATAATCGCTCATCCCTAGTACTAGGTAATAGTGACACAGGGTTAGTATTAGCCTTGGGGTGACAAAAAGCACCGCTGACTGCCACCAAGCCTGGGAGATAGTAATCGAGAGGTGTCAGATCCTCCATTACTAACACTGGAAATAAATGGGAAAAAAAAGCACAAAACACACTCCAGAAACAGCCCTCTTTCACCATTTTATTAAAGAAATTGATGGTTTGACATAGTCCAAAGGGGAAACCTGTATAAAAATAAAAACATTACATAAACCATGACAGTACTAAACTCCATCTCCTGCATCCTCTGAAGACTATGCCTGTGGCTGATCTTCTGGGGGTGCAGGGTACAGAGTTTAAACTGCACAATATGACTCTAAGGGGTACAGACCACAGTCGCAGCACAATCTCAAGGGGGATGGTCCTCTGTCCCCCATGGAGATTTTAAGTCATACTCTGTACTTCACTCACCCACCCCTCCCCCACCATTGTGTTATGCATCCTAGTGCCAACACAAAATAAGAGCCCCACCTATCACCTCATAGCTCTCTTACCTCCACCTATCACCTAATAACTTCTCCACCTATTACACCATATCTTCCTCCCCTCTACCTATCACCCCATGTGGAGTTCTCCCTGATGGGCCCTTTCAAAACTTGGCAAGTATGTGCTATGCTGCTGCTCTTCTCCGGTCTAGTATGGCTTGTGTTCTAGAGTAGCTTCAAGACCAGGCCATGCAGTGAGAGCCCCTGGCTGTCTTCTATATCTGAAGCAGCCAACCTGTTCATAATCTGGGGTGGCCATGGTGGAGGATACAGTGCTGATGATCCCCAGAGTTCCAGAAATGTGTATGATGGGTAAACATCTAGCTGCAAGATTTCCTGAGGTCGTCCCTACCATGTATCTCTCAGGAGCAGGTCAGAAATACAGAAACTAACTAGAGCTCCCCTTTCATTTCATATCATGCTCTGAAAAAATGAAAGAAGAGCTCTGATTGGCTGCTATGGGCAACAAAAATAGTCTTAAACCTGGACAGTTTTCATACATGTCCCCCATAGTTTTCCTGACACCCTGCAAATTTAACTCTTTGCTTTAATGACACGTTTGTCTCTTGCAGAACTTTCTGTTTAATGTTTTACGTTTACGGAAAATTATGCAAGGTATATGGTTTACTTCCCTGAAGACTACCAACCTATGGACTAGGAGATTGCTAAAACTAAAGTATGCTGCAGTACATAAGTACTATAGTATGTTGTACAAGCGATCACTTGCACAAGTACCCAAAAGAGGTTGAAAATTTTTTAAAAAAGATTGAAAATTTATTTAAAAATATCACCACAGTAAAAAAATGCCAGAACTAGGTTTTTATTAGTTGTCTCACTTCCCCTATAAATTAGAAATGGAAAATTCATATGTATCCTGAAATCATACAAATATCAATGAGATGTCCATTTTGTTTTTTTTTCTCTTAATTAGGCTCACTATGAGTTGCAATGTATTTAGACTTTATTGATGTAATGTGTTGTATAGGTGTGTGTTTTATATGTTTTTTTTTTTATTACAATGTGCAAGCACAGTAAATAATTATGTGCTGCACATGCGTTGCTACTATAGTATAGCCGCTAAGCGCAGTGTCACATTAGTCTGTATAGTGGGATGTTTTGTTTAAGAAGTGCTGCAGGTGTCTACACTAAAACAGCTACAACCTCTTGACATGAAACTAAAAAGGTTACTGCTGTAATGAAAAATGATGCAATGCAGATAATAGGTATATGTATTATTTTTAAGTACTGAAACATAAAAACTATACAGTGTACACAATATATACAATTGAAATCAGAAGTTTACATACACTATATAAATGATGCCATCTATTTTGTGAAGTGCTCCAGTGCCTCCTGCAGCAAAACAACCCCACAACATGATGCTGCCACACCTGTGTTTCACAGTTGGGATAGTGCTCTTAGGCTTCCAAGCTTCTCACTTTTTCCTCCAAACGTAACATATCCTATAAGTGCTAGGAAAGAAGGACACTCGTAACATGAGTGAAATTAGGAGTTCCCGTGGCGCTTTCAGGGGCAAAAAACAATTCAAAGAAAAGCCAACTTAAGCATCAAGCTGGTTTATTAAAGTAAATATAAAACAGGGAAGCTACGAGTATCGCAGGGACTCCACCCTGCTTCCTAAGGCACCTACTACTGCTGCCGGAGTCTGCTGGGCTGCGAGATCGGAGGTTTCCTGAGCTACTCGGAGAGGGCGAGGTTCAGCGGATCAGCTGTGGGCTTTTTAATTTGAGCTTCAATGTGAGCTGTACCATACCTGTACAGCTTTAAAAGGTGAGCGTGATTCTAATTAGTTTAAAGTCGCACCCTGTGTTGTAAAGCTGTAACGCACATTGCGCTGTGTGTCTGCTCTTCTGTCCCTGAGGAACTTCGTTGGTGGAGCCCGGGATATTTGAAAATATCCTATAAGTGCAATGTAAACATGATTGTAATGTGTCTAATGTTTGTGACCAAGATTGATGTTTTTGAATCACTGCCATGATCATATCTTTACCAATTTTTTTCTTTCTGCTGTAACTTTAGTCTACTGTATAACTATATTGTTTCTATAAGCCTTCAAGAAAGGACTCCTGAGCTTGTGTGTTTTATTCAGAGGACTCCTTTCTCACAGAGCCGAGCAAATGCTGCAACTCATAAAGTGTAAGTTTCTCAAAAATGGCACAGCATTCACATGTAAGACATATAATGCAGAAATCAGCATGTCTGTCACTACTTTAAGCTGCACTCTCTGACATGGTAATAGTTTTCCTTTAAATTAGATCATCCACTAGTTGGAAAGGTATAAAACAATAAATAACAGGGTTAGTGTTGCAATTATAGTACTTCTATGGTCGAACACCTGTGCATTAGGTTAAAGAATTCTACAGTTTTTTTTTTTATTATAGTATTTGTGTCAATAAAGGTTAACAGCAAAAATAAAATAAATATATATTCTAATACTGTAGGTAAAGGTTATTAAATACAAAGCTTGTATTAAAAGGGTTCTCCATCAAACTAAAAAAGAGAAAAAAATTGCCTCCTTTTTATTGAGCTCTTTGGGGTGTTTCTGGGCATATTTGTGCCTTTTCTGTACTGTATGTAGTCTCCCTTCTCTGCTGTATTTTCCATTTAAACACAGTTTCCCTCTGTTCTGTAAAACTACAAACCCCATGATCCTTTGCTGTGCTTTGTCTGTCTTTTTCCTTCCCACAGGCCCCCGTTTACTTCCTCATGTTGAAAGACTCAGGAAGCAAGACCAACGAGTTTAGCTTAAAAGACCACTTAAAGAAACAAATCCCTTTTGTTTAGCTGATCTACTGGGCTCCACACAAAACAAGACAAACTGAATTAATGAGCTTTCTGTAATCAAACAGCTAATGTAAAACTGTAGAAAACCTGCAGAAAACTGAATGAATATACATGAGAAAAGTCACTAACTATAGACATCCGCAATAAACATTTGCAGTATAAGTCTTTTTTAACCCTTATGTTTTATTCTATTCTAGATATCTATATGTGCAATAGATGCTGGATATTTCACTAGAACAGACAAATGCCCTAGTATATCATCACCTTTACAGAATAGTTCTATAATAAAGGAGACCATCCAATCACTCTAGAAACATTTATGAATTTAATGTCAAAAGGTCAGCTCAAATTCAGTTATATTTTATTGGACACACATGGGGAAAAGAAACAAATACCTAATTGCCTTGCATCCACTTTTAAACATTTTTTCAGCAATGAAATCATGTACATTTAATCAATTTGAAAAAAAAAAAAGTTTACTTTTGTGAAAGGAAATATTACTTATTAAGCAAAATCCTCAAAAATGTAAACAACATTAGGAGAGTTCTTTGAAGTTCTGTACTGTAAAAAGGAAAGGTAAGAGTGCACACAGAGTTTACAGCAACAGAGTATGCTTTTCAATACAGGAGAGAGTTCCTGGGAATCTGGCCTCTGGATGGCCCTGCTGCCTGGAGGTCATCTGCCCTTGTCTTATCCTTATGTTATGAAAAATTGG
This sequence comes from Phyllomedusa bahiana, assembly GCA_025379985.1. NCBI lineage: Eukaryota > Metazoa > Chordata > Amphibia > Anura > Hylidae > Phyllomedusa > Phyllomedusa bahiana. The sequence continues at coordinate 5,433 of JAODAL010026425.1, read as the reverse complement.
GATGTAAAGATCCTTTAAGACTCCTATATAAAGTGTTTTTATACAGACCCTTTTCTGCTACAAATAGCTCTAAATTGTATACTGTATCACTGCATATGAATGTTGTAGCAGCATTTTGTTCCATTTTCTCATAGACGCATTAGACTATTTTCTCATAGACTCAACTAAGCTAGAACCAGTGCTTTTTATTTTAATATAATGTTTAGGAATACATTTGCACATTTACTACTTTGTGAACCTAGACAGTCTGTCTAATGCTACAGATTTATTACAGTGGCTCTTGCTATTTGATAATTGCGGCACATTTTTGGACTGGTCTTACTTTTTTAGGCCAACCATTAGTTTGATTACTTTGCTATGCCAGAATTTTTGCCAGTTGTGGTGTTATTTTCTTCTTAGAAGGTTGCACCCAGTTCACACCCAATTCTACCACAACACTACACCCGTCTCCAACTGAGCGACACCCCTTTTCAGGTCATTCACAAAAAGAGTCTAATGTACATTATAAAATTTTGGCGTCAAAGAATCATAAATGTGTCTACATCTATGAATGTGGTGCGACACGTCCCCAGAACGCCCCAAAACTTTGGCACGCTAAAAAGTGTTTTTGACGCGATAGTTTGGAGTACGCCTGTTCATACATTTATAGAACTGGTCTACTACAGCTTTTTGACACCTTAATTCTGCCGCAGCCACATTCATACATGTCCCTCTAAGGTTTTCATAATTCTGGTCTAAACGAATTACTAAAGAAAATCAAATTTCCAAAAGTTTCTAAAGTATGGATATGATGAACAATGCTTCACTTTTTGTGTTCACTTCTTTTTAAATGGATCATGTTATGTAGTCAATAATTGACTACAATAGTGAAAATTTATGCAATACTGGCTAAGAGAGGGAAAAAAATTTAACAAACTGAGCAAGAAATGGGGTCTCTATTCATATGTTATTTACAGTAATGTGTGTTTTTGTACATATGAATCAGAAATGTTACAGAAGCATTATGATAAGGAGAAAGGATGGGTGAGGCATTTACCCATTCCAAAAAACTCTTTCTTGTTCTCAGTGGTATCCGCTAGGTGACTTCTGTCAATCCAAAGCTAAGGTTTCCTTCACCCATGGCAAAGATGTTATGCCTTAGCCCTGTATAGGGATCAGCGATAATATCGACAAAAGTTGAAATCGGCAAGATTATTACGTTTATCGGGTTTCCGCGATGATAAATTTCCTGAAAATCTTAATAATAATCGATGATCGTTAAAACACCATATTTAAGCCATATAACGTAGCAAATAGTTCTATTGCTCTCTGTGCTCAATAGCGCACTTGTCTGATAATTTGGTGAAAAATATCAATTGCTAGTCCTACTTGGCAGTTGTAAATCATTTTGTTGGTTTTGCAGTTAGGAGAATGTAAAAGACACCAATTGTACACGGTTTCATGAAAAAAAAAACGTATTCCATTTACTCATTTCGTCATGAAAATTTTAAGCACTGTCAATTGATTTGCGGTCGTGGTGCTGTGAAAAACAGCTATTATTCAGATCCTTTGGTACCAAACTGTGGTTTCTAAGTGACATTTCTTCTTCACAATTTTTAACAGTGGCCGAGAGGTCATTTTTATAATTTTTGGGTCATGGTGCTGTCCAAAACCAGCTATATTACAGGTCCTATTGTAAAAAATGTGATTTCTAACAGGCATTTCTTCTTCACAATTGTCAACAGTCGTCGAAAGGTCATGTTTCGAACTTTTGGGGGCATACTGCTGTCAAAAACAAGCAATAATCCAGGTCCTATTCCCAAATTTTTTTTTTAATTCTTTTGTTCTGGCTACTTTTATTGAGTGTTCAAAAGGTCATTTTTGCTGGTTTTAGGGTCAAGCAGGTGGAAAAGACTGCGATATTCAAGGTTCTATTCAAATAAATCTTGTTTCAAATGCTCATTTCTTGCTGCTAATTTTACTCTCTGAGTCTATAAAGGCATTTCTGCTGGTTTTGAGGTCAGGCTATTGTGAAAAGAGGTGCAAATAGGGCAGTACTCTGGTCAGTAGCCCTCTGTCTTTCTCAACATATATGCACATTTACAAGAAAGGCAACATTATGCTCCTTAAGAGTATGGGCACCATAGAAAAAGGCATGCCACCTAAATTCTATCATTCATGGAAATACTGCCAGGATCTACAATGTGAAACGGCATGCTATTGGTATAATTGTGAACAAGCAGATACATGGTACAACCCTTGTGCAAGAATCAATGTTCGTATGGCGCACATTGTCACCCTAAGAACAGAGACAATTTCCTCCAGCATGTTGAGTAAAACAAGAAAAAGAAAGCCAAGAAAAAGAGCACCGGGGTGGAACAGGAACGTCAACCACCAGCATTTCCAAGTGAAGCTCAATTGGTTCGCACTCATATGGAGAGGCAAGCGCTCTCGTAGAGGCAGAAATTTCTCCAGTGCTACCAAGGTCTTGAATGTCTGGCCATGCGGGCCATGCGCACTCTGCTTCAGCCCGACTGTTTTTGTTGGTGCATCATAAGGGCATTTTTGCCATGTTAATAGATGACTGACAGCAGCCCTGGCTTTCACCGCACCCACTCTAAGTCCAGCCCTGCCAGCCGAACCTTCCTGATAATAAATGACTGACGCCGGCACTGGCTGTCACTGCACCCACTGTAAGTCCGGCCCCGTCAGCTGAACCTCCATAATCCACATTCACAGCCTCACCCTCATTCATCAGTAATTTCCTTTAACCCACTTGACAGTAGAAGGCAGAATTTTCATAGAGGCCTCGTTGACCAGCTGGGGACATCTGTTTCGTCTGCTTCCCATTCTAATGTCACGGTGGAACAACGTCACCAACGTGACAGCAGCAGCCTGACAAGTAACTGGAGCAGCAGCAGCATTGGAAAGCTATTTTTTTAAAAATAGTTTATTTCTTATTGCAAATTTTTATGCTGACACTCCATAAGGGCACCTGTGAGGGTTTTGGGGTCATGCTGCGGTACAGGACAGGGATAGTGAATGTCTAGTTTACTAAAATAGTGGTTTAAATACTACTTTTTTCTGGTACTTTGTGATCTGTGGGTCATGCAGGTTTGAGGGTCATGCTGTGGTACAGGACAGGGATAGTCAATGTCCAGTTCAACTAAAATAGTGGTTCAAAGACTACTTTCTTCCGTAACTTTTTGATATGTAGGTCATGCAGGTTTTGGGGTCATGCTGCGCTACAGGACAGGGATAGTCAATGTCCAGTTCACTAAAATAGTGGTTCTCATACTGCTTTCTTCCGGCACTTTTTAATCTGATAGTCCATAAGGGCATCTGTGTGGGTTTTGTGGTCATGTTGCGTTAAAGGACAGGGATAGTCAGTGTCCAGTTCACTAAAATAGTGGTTTAAATACTACTTTTTTCCGTCATTTTGTGATCTGTGGGTCATGCAGGTTTTTGGGCATGCTGCGGTACAGAACATGGAAAGTCAATGTCCAGTTCAACTAAAATAGTGATTCAACGACTTCTTTCTTCTGGCACTTTGTGATCTGTGTGTCATGCAGGTTTTGGGGTCATGCAGCGGTACAGGACAGGGATAGTCAATGTACAGTTCACTAAAATAGTGGTTCTAATACGGCTTTGTTCCGGCACTTTTTAATCTGAGGGTCCATAAGGGCATCTGTGTGGGTTTTGTGGTCATGTTTTGGGTTTTAAAAGGGGACAGGGATAGTCAGTGTCCAGTTCACTAAAATAGTGGTTTAAATACTACTTTATTCCAGCACTTTTTAGTCTGAAGGTCCATAAGGGCATCTATGCGGGTTTTGGGGTCATGCCACTGCAAAAGACACGGATAGTCATGTCCTGGTTACTAAAATAGTGGTTCAAATGCTTGTTTCTTCCGGCACTTTTTATTCTGAGAGTCCGTGAAGGACATATTTGCTGGTTTTAGGGTCATGCCGCTGTAAATGAAACCAATATAAAAGGTCTTATTGAAAAACAGCTTATTTCTCATGATTCAAGGCCATCAAAATGAACAGCGGTTACTGGGTGTTCACCCTCTTTGATCAACGTTCCAAATCAAAAGTCAGCAATTTCCTTCCACCCACACAAAGTGACAGTAGAATGAAGGAATTTGAGACAGGGCTCGTTGACCAACTAGAGAATCTGTTTGCATTTTCTTTACCTTTAAGGGGACCGGGGGAAAACGTCCCGCAACGTGCCCGCAGTAGAATGGCAACTAGCCCCTTTGCAGCAGCTGCTGCGCAGCAGCAACAGAAAGGGAAAATTTGGAAAAAAAATTTTTTTTTTTTTTTTTTTTAAATAGCCAAAATTTTTAAATGGAAAATTTTTTTCTGAGGGTCCCCTAAAAGGGGATTTTTTGGTGGTTTTTTGGGGGTTTAGGTATTTAAAAAAAGGATGCCGGGGGTGGCAAAAAAGGGAAGTAATTTTCCCTTTTAGGGGCCGAATCAAAAGGTGCCGGGGGGATATGTTTTAAAAAAAGGGAAATAGGGAAAGGGTGGGGGCCCCCTTTGATTTAAGGGTGCATTGGGGGGATGAAACTGGTTTAAAAAGATAATTTACGGCAGCACCCGGGTCTCAAAACCCCAAACCATTATTAAAATAGAGCCCTGCCCCATGAAACTCCGCATTCCTCATTGGGGACAAACTTTTCTGCCAACATATATATGACAAATTGTTGGTCCCCCCGGGGCAAAAAATGTGAGGGGTTTCCGACAGTTCCCAAGGCCATTTCCAATACCCGGTTTTCTTGTTTTTTTTGTCAAAAAAGGGGGGTAGGGAAACTGTAAAGCCTGTAAATTTCTTTTGGTTGCGCCGTCCTATGTTTTCAGTTTTTCATTGAAGGAATGAATTATTTTAACCTGTAATTTTTTTTCTGTGATAATTGTCTTGGGCCCAAGATGTAGGGGATTTTCCAGTTTATGTTGTTTGGGTGTTAAATTTAGCTTCACCCAAAATGTTTGGATGTAAAAATGGAAAAACTGGTGTTTCCCCTCCCCTAAAACCCTTTTAAAAGGGGGTTTATCGTTTTAGTGCTCGTGCCGGGTTTGCTAATTTTTTCAGATTGAGTTTGAAAAACCGGGGGTGTTCTTCCTCTTGAGGCTTTTCTCCCTCCCGAGGCCCTGTCTTTCCCCCCACTGAAGAACTGTGGGGTCATATTTTTTTTTTGAAGGGAAAGGGGGTGGAGGGTTGTCTGGATTAACAAGCTCTGTAGCCTCCCGCAAAGCTTTAAAAGGGGGGGGCTGCAGCCCTTTAGGCTCCACAAGCTGCAGAAGCACCTATTATTTCTATTAAAATTTCCCCTTTTTTTTTCAAACTGAAAGCCCGCCCGCTTTTAAATTTGTTCTTGTTTGGGGTTCAAAAAAAATGTACTGACAAAAAGGGAGAGGCCTTTACTTTAACTACAAGGGGCAAATGTCAGGTTCA